>CAUZXS010005172.1:7500-30000 GCA_963585895.1 Sepioteuthis lessoniana | reverse complement strand
CCCAACAGCTAGAGCTATACAGTTTCTTCACAGGTAATAAGTAGGTAGACTACTCTACTTATTCTCTCAGTCTTTCACTTTCTTTTTCTTTCAATCTAACATTCTATACTTATATTTCCTTTCTTTTCTCTTTGACAGTTTCTTTTTCTTCATCAATTTTTCCTTTCACACAATTTATTCTCTTGTCTTTTCTTTTTCTTCTAGTCACTTAACTGATTTGAAAGGATTTCAGTCAACTGCAACTCCTGTGTTCTTCTTGAAAAAGATTCTACCATAAACCCTTCTCTGCTAAAAGATTCAACAGGAAAGCCTCCTCTTCTTTACACAGGTGACCTTTCTCAATCTAAAAATTCCACAGGAGACCTTATTCATCACAAGAATTCCACAAAACTTTTTATCAAAAAATTCCAGCAAAATCCTTTCACATCAGAACATTCCAGAGAAACACTTTCCCCCCATCAGAACATTCCAGAGAAACACTTTCCCCATCAGAACATTCCAGAGAAACACTTATCACTAATGAAATTCCACATGAACATTTTGTTAAATTTAACAGAAATCTTTCTCTAAAATCAAAAGAAACTTTTCTATGACGAAATCTCAAGCAATTTAGAAAATATTCGAATAAAATTAGCAATAACATTTTTTGATGCCTCTAAAGACATTTTTCCAGAAAAAGAATATCATCATCATATATATGAGTTTGCTGACCTTAGTTGAGAGTGACCCAAAGGCTTCCTTTTCAATAGCTACTACACTAAGGTGTAGAGGAGGGCGCTACTCCTTTCCCTGGATTGCTCCACTTTACCCTTGATCCATACCTTATAATACTGAGTGTTAAGCAAAGCAGCATCAAGTACCATTTTTTGAGATGAATATTACCTCAAGGATTTGTAGGTGATTTTTATTCTTATTTTTATGGAGGGTTTTTGTATTGTCATTGAGAATCTTTCATATACCGAAGGGTGTAAGTTTTTTGGTGTCATTGTTATGTTGTATTGTAAGATAGTGTTTTATGGCACTTGTGTCTGATAGGTGATGTGTAAGCCAATGGGAGCGTGTCATTGTAGTGTGGCCAATGTAGGTATTAATTTTTAAGTTGTTTTTCTAGAGGCACTCTTGAAATGGTCATGCAAATTAATAAACTACATTGGTTTTGTTTATGAGGTTAGACAGTTTAAATTCAGGTTAGTAGATTGTTAAATACAAAGAATTCAGACTACAACACTGTATACGGAGAGGGTGTAGTCACAAGACTCAAAAAGAATATAAAAATGTTTGCTTTGGTTTTGTTTGGTTTGTTAGGTTTTATGGCATATCAACCTTTGTAGGTTATTCAATGCCAAGTCCACCTTTATGTAAATAGAAAGAGTCCAAAAGATTACAAAGGAAAGTTGGTGAAAGAGTGCAAAAGAAAGAATGAGAAATAATGTAAGCAAAAGAATTCAAAAAGAAAAAGAGTCTAAAGAAAGAGGAGAAAAGGAAAGAGTTAGAAAAAAAAGTGTGTGAAAAAATGCAAAAGAAAAAGTTTAAAAGAAAGCAAGAATAAGAAAGTGTGTGAAAATGTGGAAAAAAAAAACGATTTGGTTTGGTTTGGTTTGGTGGGTTTTATGGCATCTCAACCTTTGTAG
This sequence comes from Sepioteuthis lessoniana, assembly GCA_963585895.1. Classification (NCBI taxonomy): domain Eukaryota; kingdom Metazoa; phylum Mollusca; class Cephalopoda; order Myopsida; family Loliginidae; genus Sepioteuthis; species Sepioteuthis lessoniana. Next base: position 28,369 of record CAUZXS010005172.1, on the reverse strand, counting down.
GTTATTCAACGCCAAATCCATTTTTATGTAAATAATCTGTTCTATTTAAAACAATTCAGTTTAGCATAAGTACACAGTTTAATTGTCAAAAACATTTCTATTTCAAACTATTCAAGCAGTTATATATAATAATTCAGTTTAGTGTAAATACAGTTTTAATGTCAAAAAACAGTTCTATTTCAAATAACTCAGTTAAGCATAAGCATGCAGTTTAAATGTAAGTATGGTTTAATTGTCAAAAACATTTATTTCAAAGAATTCAGTTCAGCATAAGTATGCCGTTAGTTCTATTTAACCCATAGATAGAGCCCTATCAGGTGCTACCACACCGGGCCAGAGTGGACCTGGGGCGATGGCAATGAAGGGGTACTCTGCATTCCCCAAAGCTCCACCATTGCTGGAACCTCACCATCAGATTGTTTCGTGTCATATCCAGGACACTCGTTGGGGGGGGTCTTACCCCGCTGCAGAAATATAAAAATGTACAGTATTGAATATATCAGAACTGTAGCTGACCATGTCACCTGATGCTGAAAGACAGGAAACTCATAGTAGTGAATTATTATCCTGCTTTATTTTTACAATTGTCAGTATATTGTAATATTCCTCAGTATTTTTTGTATCAAGTACAGGAAAGATTTTGCAGTGTGCAGGTGCTTGTGGCATTAGAGCCTGACCATAAAATATATATACTAGGTTGAGTAATAAAGAATTTCCTTTTTAATAAAATATGCTTTGGCTCAGCGCCGTGTTCAAAGTCAAGGACAGATTTGAGGCCAAAAGGCCCCCAGCTTTGGCTGGACGATGATGACCAGTATTACCAAGCAGTTTTTGAGTCTCGGCTCGAGTCCGACCTCCCCCTCTCTTAACCCCCACTATAATCAACCTTTGGGTCATTGACTTTGTGTCAAGTCCTGTCTGTTAGGAGACAGTGACGAGCAAAATATAATTTATTGGTGAAAAATTTAAAAAGGAAAACAATACTATATTCACCATTATTTTGAATAACCTTTTGTCATTTATCAAATAGCCGATTGATTGCTCTCAAATAAAATTCAGTGTAGAAGTCACTGCTTTAATGTGCAGAATAAACAACAATAATAACAACACTTACAGGTACAGGAGTCCCAACAAGCATCCAGTTGGCACACAAAAATAAAAAGGGCTGTAACTTAATACATTCCCTGCGTTATCACTGAAACAAGCTGGTATATACACCACTATGTCTATTCCTGGGCCAATAACCATTCACTGTCTAGGGAATGAACTTAATCACGTACGCATAATAGAATGCCCCTATGACCATAAAATTTCTCTTTCCTCAGAGTTCTAGAGAGCTCACTTCAACCCAAAACTCAGCTGGTTACATGACTGAGTCCTGTGTAATAGTTATCGCCGTAGGAAATGGACATGGTGACCCGAGTTCAAATCCTGGACAAGACTGATTGCATTTCACATAGCACTAATACCCTTGGGGAAGGTATGAATCCAATTATTCTTCCACCAGCTATAGGTAAATAGTAGAGCAGACTAGGTTCTTCAGCCTTGGTGAGGCAACTAGTCTAGGAGAAGGAAAACTCTGAATTCAAACCTGTTAAACTCCGCTTAAAAATTGACCCTGTGTCATATCCTACCCAAGCAGAGGGGTTGGTAAATATGGATAGATAGATAGATAGATAGATATGAACATACTGATTGGGTTAGTTTGTTTTGTTTTGGTTTTATGGCATAATGCTAAATCATCTTCATATATATATAATGGCTGCTCGTGGCTGAATGGTTAGAAGCTTCGGCTTGGCGTTTGAGTCAAACTGGGTTTCCATCCCAGCTATGGGTAGCTACTGTCTAACCACACTGATGAGTTCTGATAGAACGAAACAGATCTGTCTGTGGATGACTATAGAGATATATACACCCCTACCCCCATAGGGTTAAGTTCTCTGGCAAAGAAGTAATCGTGTTGCCATTAGCTTTCATTGCAAGTATCTTTGTATTTGAATTGAGGTCTCGGCAGCCGTTGAACGGATGTATGTAAACAACAGTAATTGTGATTCATAACCGTTTAAAATTTACTTCGCCGCTAATGGCTGCTCGTGGCTGAATGGTTAGAAGCTTCGGCTTGGCGTTTGAGTCAAACCGGGTTTCCATCCCAGCTATGGGTAGCTACTGTCTAGCCACACTGATGAGTTCTGATAGAACAAAACAGATCTGTCTGTGGATGACTATATATATATATATATATATATATATATATATATATATATATATTATGCACACATTTAAATGAATATTAACCAAACTCAACAATTTCGATGTTCACTGAGTTTCAAGTTCAAAAAGGCATTACACAAATATTTATATTTTACACAATGTTTTCACCAGATGTTCTTGAAAAAATTCTTTGTAGAGACCAAAAAAAAAAATGGGAATCACTTGGTGAAAAATATGGTAAATATGTAAGATGATGTAAAAGAGAATAGCTAAAATCCAATATTTCTTCCTGTGTAATTCTTACTTTGGTCTTGGATTAACAGAGAATAGCACAACATTACTTCTATCGATAAGTGCAAGGTGTTTTCTAAAAAGATTTTGTGCTCACTTTGCCTATCTTTTTCAAATGGCTGTGGATTGGGATATGTTGAAGTCAAGTGCTAATTTACGCAATTCAATGAACGAACGAAACACACTTTTCTTTATAAATATATCTCTCATTTTATTCTCGAAAGGGCCCACAGGATGTTGTTAGTTGAGAGATACATAGAGAGGCATATACTCAGAGAGAGGACTTCTTCTTCCCATATCTTCTTCTGGGTACCAGGGGATGCCAAAGCTTGTACCCCCTTGCAAGCTTGTCAGAGACGAACTGATTGGCTGTGTGGCCCCAGCTCGACACTGATTCTCTGCACTCTGTCTAAATCTTACTGCGTGGTTCTCATCACATGGTCTCCTTCCAGTTACACACCTGTTGTACCTGAGTGCCCTGATGTGCTGTCATATCCCTGTTTTCTCATCAGAGCATGATAGCTTGGCAAAGCACACGGGGTCACTAGGAACAAACCGAAAATCCATGTCATATGTTATATAACACAATGGCTCAGATTGCATTCCACCAATTCTTTATAGCAAAGCTAAATGAGAATGCTGGTCTGGGTTCATCTCTCAATGATATATCGAAAGATATATAGGAAAGAAAACATTGAAAGTGGTCATTGGCCTAATGAGTAGAGTGTTCGCAAATGGTCTGGGAGATCGGGGTTCAATCCCAGGTCGTGTCATACCAAAAACTTAAAAAATGGTACTTTATGCCACCTTGCTCAGCATTCAGCACTATAAGGTGAGGATCAAGGGTAAGTAGAGCAGTCCAGGGAATGGTGTAGCAGCAATCAAAAAGGGAGCCATCAGGTCAGCCTCGACTAAGGTCGCAAACTTTACTTTATATATATATATATATATATATATATATATATATATAAAAATGCACATATATATACACACACACACACACATATTTATATACATCTCTCTCTCTCTCTCTTTATATATATATATATAAGCACACACATATATATACACACACACATATTTATATACATCTCTCTCTCTCTCTCTTTTTATATATATATATATATATATATATATAAACACACACATATATATATATATATATATATATACATAAGATAAAAATAAGTGGAAAAATGAAACACTCACAACAGTTTTACTGGTAATATTTCATTCTTTATTCACAGAACTTCTTCAGACTAAATATTTTTTTGAGTTTTTCAACATTTTAGCAATTGTGGAAGTAGATAAAATAAAGGGGAAAACAAAGGTCTTGCCTTATCTACCTCTTATCTTTAGACCCTTTCCCTCCTTTTATACATTTATTTTCTTTATTTTATCTACTTCCTCAAATGCTAAAATGTAGAAAAAAATCAAAAAATGTTTAATAATAAAGAAGGGAATAAAGAAGGAAATATTACTACTAAACCCATTGTAAGTGCTTGATTTATCCACTTTTGTACCTATTTCTATCATCTTGTCAAGATTCGCCAAAATCTCCCATTTACATATATATATATATATATATATATATATATATATATGTATACACACATACACATACACACACACACACACATATATATAATTTGAATAAATTGGTTGGTTTGTTGTTTAGGTTTTATGCCATATCAACCTTTGTAGGTTATTTCATCCTAAATCAATTTTTATATAAATAATCAGTTCTATTTCAAACAATTCAGTTTAGCATAAGTACATGGTTTGTCAAAAACATTTCTATTTCAAGCTATTCAGTTTCGTCAAACAGTTCTAATTCAAACAATTCAGTTTATTATAAGTATAGATTATTGGTTATACACTTAAATGTCAAAACAGTTCTATTTTAAACAGTTCAGTTTAGCATACAAAAAACAGTTCCATTTCAAACAATTCACTTTAGCATGAGTATGCTGTTTAAGTGTATGTACACAGTTTAACTGTCAAAAATACGTCTATTTCAAGCTCTTCAGTTTAGTCAAACAGGTTCTAATTGAAACAATTCAGTTCAGCATAAGTATGCAGTTAAATTCTATTTGACCCACAGATAGGCCCCTATCAGGTGCTACGATTCCGGGCCAGAGAGATACACGGGAGCAATGGCAATGAACGGGTGCTCCACATTCCCCAAAGCTCCAGCATTACTGGAACCTCACCATTAGATTGTTTAATGTCATATATCCAGGACACTCAATGGTGGGGGTCTTAGCCCTCTGCAGAGAAGCAGTCTGTGTATTCAATAGCCCCAGCCAACTGGGCAAACGTGTTGAAAAGTAATGATGAGGTTTAATAATATGGAATACAAGAAATATGAAGAAAGACAATTTAAATATTAAAACAGTGTTAACATTTAAAGAATATTATGTGACTATTTTTCTCCACGCTGTTAGATCCTTTTCCATTATCTACTTCCATATATAAATACATATCGACATATATATATAAAAACACATGCACATACTTATATATATATATATATATATATAAGTAAGTAAAGTTGGTGATCATAGTCAAGGGCTTGGTTTCAGGTAAGAATTTGTGGATGAATTTACCAAAATTGTCCAGTGCACTTTATATATATATATATATATATATATATATATATATACACACACACACACACAAATATACATATATACACACACATATATATATATAATTGATAACAAGGTCATCCAAGTTGAGGTATATATATATATATATATATACACACACATATACACACTCACATACATACATATATATATATATATACACACACACATACTCACATACATATATATACATATATATATATATATATATATACATACACACACACACATGCATACATATAAACACACACACACATATATATAAACACGCACACACACACACACACACATATATCAACACACACACACACACACACATATATCAACACACACACACACACACACATATATCAACACACACACACACACACACATATATATATATATATATATATATAGAGAGAGAGAGAGATACATATATGTACTCAAATTTGACACATATTTACAAACTAAACATATGAAATAGTTTGGGGACATGTTACCCAAGGTGATACACATTTTATCAAATCAGACTTTGATGCAAGAAATTTATTCTGCCATTCAAGTCATAATAACATAAAAAACATTTTATTTTTAATTAATTGTCAGGCTTAGTCAGTTGGAGTGTGCAATTTACTCAACAACCAGAAAATTCATTTTTCAGAAAATATCATAAAAATGCCAATGAACTCCTACGCATGAACATACCAATGTTAGCTAACCAGGACAAACTGAGATTCATCAGCTCTGTGCAAGCCATCAAGAAGACTTACTAAGAAAAATGGCCAATAGGGGTGGATTGCAAGAGAGAATCAAGGGGATCTGTGCGGCCAGCACACACCTTGATTCGCCGAAAAAAGCATACGGGTCAATAGGTTCTAGAACATACACATTACATACAGAGGATTAAGACCCTCACTATGATTGCCATTACTCCCAGGTCTACTCTGATCTGAAGTGGTTAGAAGCTTAGGGAAAATAGATCCATTCGATTGGTTTGGTTTGGTTTCTTTGTTTAATGGCATATCAACCTTTGTAGGTTATTTAATGCCAAGCCATTCTCCTAGAAGAACAGTAGTGGTACTATTTAACCCATAGCTGGGAGGATAAGTGGATTCATACCTTTCCCCAAGGGTATTTGCCCGAAAGTGAACGTAATAGTGCTACTGGAGTACAAACTTGCTTACTACGATTCCGCAGTCCATCGCTTTAACCATTACACCACGAGTGTTGTATTTTGACCCGGCCAAAAATGCCATTCCAAGGTGATGCACCGGGAGGAGGTGACATTGTAATGACAGTTATGAGAGGAAATCGCATGGGCGGAAATTGGCTGATGAAATGGGACGAGCTAAAAAAATTCCCATGGTACACTCATAGACTGATGCACCAGAAGAGAGTGACCTCTGAACTGCATGACAGTTATTTCCGCTTGATGACGATTAAACATTCGATTTCAAAGATCGAGTGGGCGTCGAACGATTATATAATTCAGTTGAGTTCGACGAGCCAGTGGAGTTGCCAGTAGAGTTCCAGACAGTTGGAGAGGAGATGTGGTAGGGAAAATCACACCTGACCAAGGGGGCCCTCGGGAACCCTGATGGAGTTTGGGGTCCAGAGAAGATGCTGATAAGATGCAGTAAAGAAAGCCAGCATCCAGCAGAGTGGGCCCTAGGCCTCCAGTTGAGCAGCCCTAGAGAACAAGAAAGACACAACGTGACGGTCATAACAGTGGAGTCAAAATATTACAGTTTATGTTCGGTCTCCAGCTCCCTCTCACACGCAAACCCTGAGCAACCCTTTTGTACACTTACAAATAAAGTGAGAGGTAAATATATTTATAAAGAAGTCTTCCTGCGTCTTTATCATTTCATGCGTCTGTTTATTTATTGTGTCATTCTGATGCTGTAGATGACTATATAACACGAGGACACCCCCAGAAAATCATTATTGATTGATTGATTTTAGCAGCATGTCAATATCCAGAATTAATCTATACCTTGTGGTTAGGGAATTGCATTCATTATACATTCATATTTAACAGTATCAAGACAATGATTATTATTAAACAGAAAAAGTTACTTCAGACCTTATAATTGCGTTTAAATTACTAGTATTATTAAGAAAAGTAAGTAAAGTTGGCGAACATAGTCGAGGGTTACCAGAAGGCTTCCTTTTCAATAGCTACTACACTGAGGTGTAGGGTAGGGCGCTACTCCTTTCCTGGATTGCCCTACTTTATCCTTGATACGTACCTTATATTGCTGAGTGTTAAGCAACGGAGTATCAAGTACCATTTTAAAAGTCGTTGGTATGACACGACCTGGGATTGAACCTAGGTCTCCTAGACCATTGGCAATAAATAAATAAATAGTACTAGTATTAATAATAGTTACTAAAAGCTATGATAGTTTATATATGTTTATTATTAGTCACTTAAAACCACTAAGTTGCTTACAAAAAGCAAAAAAAAAAATCTTTAGTATTTAATAACCCAGCAAGGATTCTGTTCTGTTGGCCTGGACAATAGAATATCCTGTCTACACATTTACAGAGAGCTAAGACCCCCCCTCATGAGTGCCCTGCATCAGATGGTGAGGCTCCAGTTCTGGAGATTTGGAGAATATGGAGTACTTCTTCGTTGCCATTACTCCCAGGTCCACTCTGACCTGGAGTGGATAGAAGCTTAGGGAAAATAGATCCATTTGAAAATTATTATTGATTGATTTTAGCAGCATGTCAATGTGTCTAGGATTAATCTGTACCTTGTGGTTAGGGAATTGCATTCATTATACATTCATATTTAACAGTATCAAGACAATGATTATTATTAAACAGAAATAGTTACTTCAGACCTTATAATTGCGTTTAAATTACTAGTATTAATAATAGTCACTAAAAGCTATGATAGTTTATATATGTTTATTATTAGTCACTTAAAACCACTAAGTTACTTACAAAGAGCAAAAAAAAGTCTTTAGTATTCAATAACCCAGCAAGGATTCTGTCCTGTTGGCCAAGACAATAGAATATGCTGTCTGCACATCTACAGGGAGCTAAGACTCCCTTATGAGTGTCCCGGGTGGTGAGGCTCCAGTTCAGGAGCTTTGGAGAATATGGAGTACTTTTTCATTGCCATTACTTCCAGGAGTAGTAGTACCTATTAAGGTCCTATCAATGAGTCAAATAGAACTGTTTAATCATTTACTATACTTGAAACCATTTAATTGTGTGCAAACAAATTACTGATGTTAAATTGAATTATTTAGAATTACAAAGCAAAACTGGAAACAATGTGAAAACAAAAATGATTAATATTAGAATTACTGGTGTTAGATAATACTTCAAACCATTTAACTGTGTGTAAATGAATAACTAATATTAAGAATAATTATTAGTATTAGATAGGAATACTTGAAACCATTTAACTTTGTGCAAAAAAGGATTAACATTAAATAGAATTATCAGTGTTAGCTAAAAATGCTTGAAACCATTTAACTGAGCGTAAACAAATGATTCATATTCAATAGAATTATTAGTGTTAGATAGCAATACTTGAAACCATTTAACTGTGTGTAAACAAATGATTCATATTTAATGGAATTATCAGTGTTAGCTAGGAATGCTTGAAACCATTTAACTTTGTGCAAAAAAGGATTAACATTAAACAGAATTATCAGTGTTCGCTAAAAATGCTTGAAACCATTTAACTGTGTGTAAACAAATGATTCATATTTAATGGAATTATCAGTGTTAGCTAGGAATGCTTGAAACCATTTAACTTTGTGCAAAAAAGGATTAACATTAAACAGAATTATCAGTGTTCGCTAAAAATGCTTGAAACCATTTAACTGTGTGTAAACAAATGATTCATATTTAATGGAATTATCAGTGTTAGCTAGGAATGCTTGAAACCATTTAACTTTGTGCAAAAAAGGATTAACATTAAATAGAATTATCAGTGTTAGCTAAAAATGCTTGAAACCATTTAACTGTGTGTTAACAAATGATTCATATTTAATAGAATTATTAGTGTTAGATAGCAATACTTGAAACCATTTAACTGTGTGCATACAAATAATTTATATTGAGGTGAATCATTTGTGTTAGCTAGGAATGCTAGAAACCATTTAACTGTGTGTTAACAAATGATTCATATTTAATAGAATTATTAGTGTTAGATAGCAATACTTGAAACCGTTTAACTGTGTGCATACAAATGATTTATATTGAGCTGAATCATTTGTGTTAGCTAGGAATGTTTGAAACCATTTAACTGTGTGTAAACAAATGATTCATATTTAATAGAATTATTAGTGTTAGATAGCAATACTTGAAACCATTTAGTGTCCTGGTTTTGATATTAAAATCTATGTTAAATAACAATACTTGAAACCATTTAACTGTGTGCAAACAAATGAGCTCTAACTCATTTAAAAATAAAGTTACTTACAAACAAGATCTGGTATTGATAAGCCAATAAATTAAGACAATCAATCAGATTATCCTTGTGTAGTAGTAATGCCACGAACAATCTTACCTCGAAGAAACAGAAGGTGTGCTCTCTCTGCTACCGGCATGCGGAAACCAGAAAAAGAAAAGGACGCAAGAGGTGCGACTTGTTTTATGGAAGAGAACGAAATAAGCCTACGTGAAGTGGCGAGATTTGTTGAACATAAAAGACCAAGTTTGAAGTAAAAAGAGCAGCATTTTGCTGATGTCTGATTGGTGAACATCCATCAGTTCATTTTGCAAGTTAAGTGAGTTGACTAGCATCTAACAGGTTGATTCCTCTTCAACTAGACTTCTGAAACCAACTAGAACTTGCCATAAAAACCAACCAACCAACCAAAACAAATTCAACACAAAAACAATAGGAATAAAGTTACTAAATACTATGAGCATGTGACTTTCGTCTGAGGAAGTATAAGTCGGCCAACCATGATTGAGAGCAACCCAAATGCCCCCTTTTCTATAACTACAACAACGTAGAAAATATACCAACCTCGAAAGCCACTGAAAGTAAGTTCACTTTCAGTAAATATACAAGCAGTTCTTACCCATATTATATATGGGTCATAAGATGGTCATTATTGAAAGTAAAGAACACAGTGTCACTTTTATTAAAGTCTAGGATAATTATTCGTATTTAAACGGCTCGAACTTTTAGTACTTATCTTTATAACATACAGGTTGTAAGATGGTCATTATCAAAAGTAAAGGGCATTGAGACACTTTTACTAAAGTTTAGGATAATTATATATATATATATATATATAGACACACATACACACAAAGTTAATTCAATAAGTTCTAAGCCTCATTCGGTGAGAAGACCCATAGCCCAATATTTTTGTTGTTGGATGGTTGGGTTTGGGTTTCTTTATTTAATGGCATATCAACCTTTGTAGATTATTTAATGCCAATGCTATTCTCCAAGAAGAACAGTCGTGGTACTATTTAACCCATAGCTGGGAGGATAAGGGGGTTCATACCTTTCCCAAGGGTATTTGCCCGAAAGTGAACGTAATAGCACGACTGGAGTACAAACTCGCGTACTAAGATTCGGCAGTCCATCGCTTTAACCATTACACTATGAGGATGGTTGGGTTTTATTGCATACCAACCTTTGTAGGTTATTTAACACCAAATCCATTTTTATGTAAATAATCAGTTCTATTTCAAACAATTCAGTTTAGCATGAGTACACAGTTTGTCAAAAACATTTCTATTTAAAACTATTCAGTTAATTCAAGCAGTTATATATAACAATTCAGTTTAGTGTAAGTACAATTTCAATGTAACAAACAGTTCAATTTCAAACAATTCAGTTTAGCATAAGCATGCAGTTTAAATGTAAGTACAGTTTAATTGTTGGTTTATTTTTGTTGTGCCATCACACTACCACTTCATATAGAACTAGAAAAACGAATTCAGATTTATATCATGATTTCTGTGTAGGTGAGGCTCTTTTCAACAACCTATATATATATATATGTATGTATGCATATACACAAACAAGAGCTATTCAGTAAATACGGTGAATTTTGCCTCAGTTGTCAATAGGAAGCACTGTTATACAGTCGCACCTTATTCAAGGAAATTAATAGTTGTATTTCCTCTGTCTTAGAAGCATGTCAGCATGACCTTCTTTACTGACTGCTGAACCAGAAACTTTTTCTTTACAGGAGAGCCAGTGTGTTTCCATTCCATGGACTGTCATTTCAACTCTGGCTTGTTGTGGCAAACCTATATTTAGCTGATTTGTAAACATTTTTTGATTGAAATATGCTTCTTTGTTCACATCACACATTCTTTCATAAATTTCATATGGTTTGCACTTCTCAGCCACTAAAACTCTGATGACAGACCTCTGTTCAAGTATGGAGTATTCCAAACAATAAAGAATTTACATTCATGGAAAAAAAAAAGTGTGTTTTATTTTATCAGTCATTTCTGACTTCCACATGATAGATAGCCTATCGATAGCTGTCCATGCCTTTGGTAGTTGCATGTTGATGTCTTTCTCAGTTGACGAGACACTGCTTCCTTAGTAGGTGAACTTGTCCACTAGTTTCAGAGAATTACCATTTAGTGTGGAGATGTCACCTCTTTTATTAAAGCACATATATTCCGTCTTGTCTACGTTGACATGGAGGCCTATGCCACCAGCTGCTTGTTCTAGACTATGTAGCAGGGTTTCAGCTTGGGCAAGTATATTTGTTAGAAGCGCTATGTCATCGGCATAGTCCACGTCCATAATTGTTTGTGCAGGGTATCTTCAGCTTCTTTCCTTTGCCAGCGTGAAACCATTTTATTTCATTAAATCTATAGATGTTCTAAGCACATAGTCTAGACAGATGATAAACAGGTATGGGGCTAACGTGTCTACTTATAGAACACTTGTTACAATGTCGAAGTAGTCTGTGTCTCCATCTGGGGAGTGGACTTTTGCTTTTGTTTTTTTTTTATATAGCATCATTATGGCTGCAAAAGTTTCTTTGAGGAGTCCATAGGTGAGAAGTATTTGCTCCATCTTCCCTTTCTGTATGGAGTCAAATCCCTTGGAGAAGTCAACAAATAATATTGTTGCCTCAAGGATTTTCGCACGTACACCTTCTAGAATTCGACGGATAGTCAAAATTTGTGATGTCGTAGATCGATTTCTCCAAAAGCCATTTTGGTTCTTCCTAAGTATTTTCTCAATTTTCGGTTCTATGTGGTGGTGTTGTAGAACATTGTAGATCTTGGCCGCTATGGATGTAAGGATTATACCTTGGTAGTTCTTGGCTATTCCAAGGTCATCCTTCTTAGAGAAAGGGAGGATGCATCCCTTTGTCCATCTGTCTATCATGTTCGGGTTAAATACAGCATTACAGTATGACATTGAATTCACTTGTCTTCCATACTTCTGGGGGTATTTCATGAAGCCCTGCTGCTTTGCGATTTTAAATTTTTTTCTATTTCAGTATCTCTTTACCACTGTCCATATCTATCTATAATAGTGCCCGTGGTGTAATGGTTAACGTCATAGGAAATGGAAATGACGACACGAGTTCAAATCCTAGATGAGACTGATTGCATTTCACATAGCACTAAAACCCTTGGGAAAGGTATGAATATAATTATTCTCCCTCCAGCTATGGGTAAATAGAAGGACAGACTGGGTTCTTCAGCCTTGGTGAGGCAACTAGTCTAGGAGAAGGAAAACTCTGAATTCAAACCTGTTAAACTCCGCTTAAAAATTGACCTTGTATCATATCCTACCCAAGCGCAGGGGTTGGTAAATATGGATAGATAGATAGACATGAACATACTGAGATAGATAGATAGATAGATATGAACATACTGATTGGGTTAGTTTGTTTTGTTTTGGTTTTATGGCATAATGCTAAATCATCTTCATATATATATATATAATAGCTGCTCGTGGCTGAATGGTTAGAAGCTTCGGCTTGGTGTTTGAGTCAAACCGGGTTTCCATCCCAGCTATGGGTAGCTACTGTCTAGCCACACTGATGAGTTCTGATAGAACGAAACAGATCTGTCTGTGGATGACTATAGAGAAGGAAAACTCTGAATTCAAACCTGTTAAACTCCGCTTAAAAATTGACCCTGTGTCATATCCTACCCAAGCGCAGGGGTTGGTAAATATGGATAGATAGATAGACATGAACATACTGAGATAGATAGATAGATAGATATGAACATACTGATTGGGTTAGTTTGTTTTGTTTTGGTTTTATGGCATAATGCTAAATCATCTTCATATATATATAATAGCTGCTCGTGGCTGAATGGTTAGAAGCTTCGGCTTGGTGTTTGAGTCAAACCGGGTTTCCATCCGAGCTATGGGTAGCTACTGTCTAGCCACACTGATGAGTTCTGATAGAACGAAACAGATCTGTCTGTGGATGACTATAGAGAAGGAAAACTCTGAATTCAAACCTGTTAAACTCCGCTTAAAAATTGACCCTGTGTCATATCCTGCCCGAGCGGAGGGGTTGGGTAAATATGATAATAGTTCATAAATATCCTTTTTTACATTTCTCAACTCTTTTTTTTTTTTACCGATTCCCTAATTTCATTTTCCTCAAATAGGTCCAGACAGAATATATAATATTTGATCATGATGAGTAGAGGATGTCTAACATAATGTCTTCGTATTATACTAAGCTGTTAAGTTAAAAAAAAAAAAATGAATAGACACATTTTATCGCTATGAAGAGAATCTTTTCCATCCCCAGAGAATCACACACAAAACTTTCAACAGATTCATATTCGTAAATATTTGTTTCTATCCATCCGTCCATCTCAGTCACCTTGGACACGTCTATTTGTCTCCATCAGTCTGTGTCACAAACGAAATCTTTTCAGAATTATTTTTCCCTAGTGGCGAGAACACAACAAAGCCATCAGTACATCTATCACAACAATTCAGTCTCTTTCTAAGTCTCACTCTCTCTCTCTCTCTCTCACATGGTTCACTAAGTCACAGTCACATCTCTCTTGAATGGCTTGCTAGCTCTCTCTGTCTCTCTCTCATAAGGTTTGCTATGTCTCTTTTTCTCTCTTGAACAGCTTGTTAGGCATCTCTGTCTCTCTCTTGAATGGCTATCTCTGTCTCTCTCTCTCTCTGTCTCTCTCTTTCTTATGGTTAGCTATGTCTTTTTTCTCTCTTGAATAGCTTGCTAGGCCTCTCTCTCTCTCTTGAATGGCTTGCTATCTCTCTCTCTTGTATGGTTTCCTATGTCTCTTTTGCTCTCTTTAATAGCTAGCTAAGTCTCTTTCTAACTCTGCTGGAGAAGTAGAAATGAACTCATAAGTGATGTAATCCTGTGGACCCCTTCACATGGATGAGCAAAGGCAGGATGACCAGCTAAAACCTACATACAGCAACTCTGTGCCAATACGGAATGTGGACCCAAAGACCTGCCGGAAGCAATGAACGATAGAGAAGCGTGGCGAGAAAGGGTCAGGGATATTGATGCTGATGGTATGATATGATGATGAGGATGATGAATATTGTTGTATATTGACCTATGACCTGGCCGGGCTGTCAAAATAGGAAATGCACGTATGTAAATAACAGGTGCATCTGCTCAAGGAATATCAGAATATAACCTTGACCGTGGACGGGTTGAATGAGTGCAATTGTGATGTCCACAAGAAGGTGGGCATTGAACTATTATATAACTCAGTGCAGTTTAGAGACCAGACCAGTTGGAGAAAGATGCGGTAGAGAAAGCCAGCACCCAGCAGAGTGGGCCCTCAGGCCCACAATTAATCAGTTTGGAGATCAGACCAGTAAGAGAGAAGATGCTGGAATGAGAATATGTCCCAGAGAGGTTGGGCCCCCAGGTTCCCGGTTGAGCAGCCCAGGAGAACGGGAAAGAAACGCTGATGGCCATAAGAGTGGGGGGTCTATATGCTGCAGTTCTGTTCGGTCTCCAACTCCCTCTCACACACAACCCTTTCAATAAAGTGAGAGGTATATTTTTCTAAAGAACTGTGTCGCTCGTCTTTATTGTGTCGTTGTTATGTTTATGCATGTATATGAGTATATAACAATATGATTTACACTGAAAAAGTATGTTTAATTGGGGCAGTCGCCTGTTAAATGTTTAATAGGGGCAGTCGCCGATTAAAATTCTTGTTGCCATGGTAGAAGTTCAATTGTTCTGTTGTTCGCAGAATCCAGTGTTGGTAATCTCAGTCTGTAGATTTCCTCCGGTGTTAAAATCCAAAAGACGCACCTTTTTGGCAGAAAGTTCAACTCGCAATTGTATTTAAGGACAGTTGCAATCTTAAAAACTTTCACTTCTCGTCTCTGATTGGCCAATTTTTAACAGAAGTGCCTGCTGTTGTCGGGAAAGCTCATAAATAGAAATGATGATTTTGCATACAGCTTATACCAAAGAGAATTTGGGCCAAATTATTTTGAACCATTTGTCTCACCTAATTAGGACAGCCATCAACTTGAGTTAGATTATTTTAATCCAGTTGCCTTGCCTAATTGGGACAGCTGACTATTTGGGGCAAATCATTTTGGTCCAGTCAACTCACTTAATTATGACAACAGCCTATTCAGGTAAAATCATTTTGATCCAATTGCCTTGCGTAATTGGAATAGTGACCTATTTGGGCTAGATTATTTTGGTCTTCATGGCTTCAGTTAACGGAGACAGCAGCCTATTTGGGCCAAATAATTTTGATCCAATCGCCTTGCCTAATTGAGACAGCTGCCTATTCGAGCCAAATTATTTTGATCCAATTGCCTCGACTAATTGGGACAGCTGCCTATTTAGGTCTATTGGGCTGGCCATTTATTTGGGACAAATTATTTTTGTCGAATTATCTCACCTAATAGGGCCGAATCACACAACACTTAACAAAACAGCAGCGGTATGGCCACTAACTTCTTATCTCGCAAACCATCCAAGTAGAGTCAAACAAGACATGCTGTTGAAGTAAGGACAAACTCATCAGCCACATTGGATTACTACATATGGATGCACTAGTGTTGGCCGACTGGTGAAAAAATTTTAAAAAAAAACAAAAAAAAACTTACATCATCTTTCTAGAGGATTTGCTTAGTGCGATGATTGATAGGGATGAATAGCAAGAGAGAGTTAAGAGAATCCGTGCTGTCGGCATACCTCATTGATGATCCTTTCATATCAGAAAGTCAGAATTTTTCTTTGATGTGTTTAAGCTTGGTTACAAGCAAAACCACAATTTTTAAAAAAAATTTGTTTCGTTTACACTATCGTTTTTATTTCAGTGAGCCACAAGTTTCAGTAAAAAAAAGAGTACAAAGAAAACTGAATTCAGTGTTTTTAAAACCAACAACGTAGCTGGAAGTAATAAAAAGTCTATGTGTGTGTATATATGTATATATATATATATCTAAGAAAAAATAAAATAGAATACAACCTGACATTTGATTTTCTAAATAAACAGAAGTCAAAAAGAATTAGTAAAAAAAAAAAAAAATTGCATCCCCACTCCTCAAACACTGATTCACACAGCTTAAAAGTGATGCAAGAGCATTTGAAAAAAATAATGTGCAGTGCGTGTTTGTTTGTTTGTTTGTTTAAGTAAATAAATAATGGATTTTCTCTCCCCTCACATTTTTTTTTATCATCTCTTCAGGTGAGACTCTCAAAAGTCAATTATAAAAGAAAATTACGTACATTCCTACAAAGGAGAAGCTACTTTTTTCTGTCAGCTACATAAGTATATAAATACATATATGTGTGTATGTATGTACGTATGTATATGTATGAGCATGTATGTAAATACATATGTGTGTGTGTGTGTGTGTGTGTGTGTGAGCAAGTGTGTGTGTATATATATATATATATATGTGTGTGTGTGTGAATATATATATACATATGTATATATGAGCACTCCTGGAGATTTATAAGAATCCACTTATATATTCTCAAATAGAATCATTCCCAACTCATCTTTTTGGGATGTTTTATACATGCATGTAATTGTAACTCTGTTTGTATATATATATATATATATATATATATATATATATTAAATTGTGGGTACAGCAAAATTTATATATTATAATAAACAAAGACACCATTGGTAATTACAGTTGGGGAACTTAAATAAAACAATAAAACAATGAAGGACCTTTTCGTCCAGCCCTTTTTCAAATATTAAACACTGGAAATTCAATAAAAACGGGGTGTATATATATATATATATATATATATATATATATATATATATATATATAAGGATGGCCAGATAGAGGTGGGGGAAAAAAAACAAAAAAACAAAAACAAAAGTAACCCCTGTATCCAGGAGTTCCCAAAATATATTAAGAATATGATTATTTAACTGCCTGCATAGAGAGGGGCGATTCATAGAAATATAAAAATTGCCTCTAGAAATTTAAGAGGGGATTTAGCCATGTGTGTGTGTGTATATATATATATATATACATACACACACACACACACAAACACACACACATGGATGCTCGTGTTGTATGAGTGTGTGTGTATATATATATATATATATATATATATAAGTAAAGTAGGCGACCATAGTCGAGGGTGACCCGAAGGCTCCCTTTTCGATAGCTTACTACACCAAGGTGTAGGGGAGGGCGTTACTCCTTTCCCTGGATTGCTCCACTTTAC
Source organism: Sepioteuthis lessoniana (assembly GCA_963585895.1). NCBI lineage: Eukaryota > Metazoa > Mollusca > Cephalopoda > Myopsida > Loliginidae > Sepioteuthis > Sepioteuthis lessoniana. The sequence continues at coordinate 10,569 of CAUZXS010005172.1, read as the reverse complement.
CCTTGATCCGTACCTTATAATGCTGAGTGTTAAGCAAGGAGGCATCAAGTACCATTTTTTGAGTCTTTGGTATGACTCGACCTGGATTGAACCCAGGTCTCCCGGGTGATTGGCGAACACTCTAACCGCTAGGCCAATGTCCGGTTAATATATATATATATATACATGCATGTAAACATATGCTTGTGAGCATATATATATATATATATATAATACAAAGCTCTTTGAATGAATTAAGCAATCTGGTATCCATTTATTTATCAATGTGTGTGTGTGTGCATATATATATATATATATATACACACACACACACATGGATGCTTATAATGTATGAGTTTGTATATATATATATATATGCATGTAAAGATAGGCTTGTGAGCGTATATATATATATATATATATATATATAAAGAGAATACTTAGTCCAGTTAAACCGGAGTTAGGAGTAATTCCATCAGGACAAGAAATTATTCGTGATTGAATATTTAAATCTTCCTGGTAAAGAGCTCAATGTACCAATTATACAGAGCAATAATTTCTTAAGAAAAAACAACGAAACCAATCACAAAGGATTATAAATTTATTTCCATCCTGTTACGCATTTTTGAAATTTTCAAAAACACGAAAAAAATTAACAGGACTTCATCAGATCAATTAGATAAAAAAATGTTTTTTTATCTAATTGATCTGATGAAGTCCTGTTAATTTTTTTTCGTGTTTTTGAAAATTTCAAAAATGCGTAACAGGATGGAAATAAATTTATAATCCTTTGTGATTGGTTTCGTTGTTTTTTCTTAAAGAAATATATATATATATATATATATATATATATATATAATGTAAAGCTCTTCGAATGAATTAAGCAATCTGGTGTCCGGTAATGCAAAATGTAAACAAACAAAAGCTACTACGACTTATAATTCCCGAGTTGATGTGGGTCGCTTGTGGCTGAGCGGTATGATATTAAGTGTAATGTAATGTAATGTTGGGCAGGTTTCGATCTCAGCTTCAAGTGTCCTACATGTCTAACCACACTGAAGAGTTGTGATACAACAAAACAGTCTGTTTGTGGATGACAATATATATATATATATATATACACCTGACTCTCTCTCTCTCACCATCCAACCATCCATCTATATCACCTATTGCTAATGGCAGTTCCTCTAACCTGCATCCTGAGTGTTAACAAAATAAATGTAAGTCTTAGTTGGTCGGCCAACATATACATATATATATATATATATATATATACACACATACACACACGCATGCTCATGTTGTGTGTGTGTATCTGTGTGTATATATATATATATACACATATATGCATGCATGTAAATAGATGCTTGTGAGCATGTATATATATATATATATATATATATATATATGTAAATATGTGTGTTTATATATGTTTCATTAAATAATAAAGACAAATTTTGTCTGTATAATTTTTTGAAGATCCTAAGTGTCTTAGTTTCAAGTTGGAATTGGTTGATAAATTTCCCAAAATTGTCCCGAGCATTTTTAGACCCTTCGTACGTCATCTTCAGGAGTTGCTCGCTTGTGTAAGGTGTGTTGTTTACACAAGCAAGCAACCCCTGATGATGACCTACGAAGGGTCCAAAAGTGCTCGGGACAATTTTGTGAAATTCATCTACCAATTCCAACCTGAAATTAAGACACTTACCAGAAAACTTAAAAGGATCTTAAATAAATTATACAGACAAAATTTGTCTTTATTATTTAATGAAACATGCTTAAAAAAAACTATACAAAAAATATGAATATGAATGTGATTTCCTAACCTCTCAGTATCAAATAACGTTTTTTTTGGCAAAGGCTATGAAATTGTCGGTTAGGGTTGTAGAATACACTGACTGCAACTCTGCAGAGTGGTACGACTCTTAAAACGAGTATCCTAGATATGACAATAAACAATAAAATGGTAAGGTTCCAGTCCTGGAGGTTTGGGGAATGCAGAGTATCCCTTCATTGCTATCACTCCCAGGTCCACTCTGACCCATAGAGGAAGCACTTGTTAGTGTCCCATCTATGAGTCAAATAAAGCTGTTAGGTATTTAAACTGTGCAGACAAATGGCTAATATTAACTCAAATTGTTAGAAATAGAACTGTTTGGTCATTTAACAGTGTGTAAATAAATGACTGTCTTATTGAATTGTTAGTGATACATAGAAATACTTGGAATTATTTATGAGCTCAGGCTCATTTCAAAATGCTAAAAAAATGTGTTTACAAATCAAATATATTTGATATAGACGTATAAAAAGGATTTGGCATTAAATAACCTACAATGGTTGATATGCCATAAAACCCAACCAAATCCAATCATATATATTTAATATATATGTATAAAGAGGATTTGGCGTTAAATAACCCACAATGGTTGATATGCCATAAAAACCAAACCAAACCAAATCATATATATTTAATATATATGTATAAAGAGGATTTGGCGTTAAATAACCCACAATGGTTGATATGCCATAAAAACCAAACCAAACCAAATCATATATATTTAATATATATGTATAAAGAGGATTTGGCATTAAATAACCTACAATGGTTGATATGCCATAAAACCCAACCAAATCCAATCATATATATTTAATATATATGTATAAAGAGGATTTGGCGTTAAATAACCCACAATGGTTGATATGCCATAAAAACCAAACCAAAACAAACCGTACATTAATATATATGTATAAATAGGATTTGGCATTAAATAACCTACAATGGTTGATATGCCATAAAAACCCAACTAAACAAAATCATATATATTTAATATATGTATAAACAGATTTTGGCATTAAATAACCCACAATGGTTGATGTGCCATGAAAAGCCAACCAAACCAAAGCATGTCAACTCCTCTGAGGTTATTTCATGCTTAGGGGTTATAAAATCACGTTCATAGAACATTGATATTTACATTTTTTCCGAGTTGTTTATGTTTTTTTGCCTTTTTGTTTTTTTTGCTTCCTTTTTTCACACAGTCCTATTGAATATGAATAATTTTTAAACAGATTTGGCTCATAGATTAGATC
>CAUZXS010005171.1:0-15941 GCA_963585895.1 Sepioteuthis lessoniana | reverse complement strand
GCCACCTGCCTCCCATCACGAAAACTATCCAAGTTAGACAAACCAGACATGCAGGAGACTGCTGGAGAAGCAGGGACGAGCTCATAAGTGACGTACTCCTATGGACCCCCGCATATTGCCAAGCAAAAGCAGGACGACTAGCTCGAACATACATACAGCAACTATGTGAGGATATGGGATGTAGCCCTGAAGACCTGCCAGAGGCGATGAATGATAGGAAGAAGTGGCGAGAGAGTGTCAGGGATAACTGTGCTAGCAGATGATGATGATGATGATTTGTAAACACGTTCAGTCGATAACATTTTTAAATGCGACTGAACTCATTTTTATTTTTCACACTGTCAAATATTTCTGTCAACGATTTGTAATTTATTTGCACACAGCTAAATGGTTCCAATTATTGCTATCAATTTCAAATAATTCAATTTAATCTAAGTCATTTGTTTGCACATAGTTCAAATGTCAAACAGTTCTATTTGATTCCTGGCCAGAGTGGTAATTTACTAAGCATTTTGCTTAGATGTGGCACAAGGCCATATGAAAGGGGCTCTCAATGAGACTCGAACTCACTCGTGTAGGTTTGCTAGTGGAGCTTGCTAACCATTACACCACCACAGGCGCCTCCTGGCCAGAGTGGACCTGGGAGCAATGGCAATGAAGGAGAACTCCACATTCCCCAAAGCTCCAGCATTGCTGGAGCCTTACCATCAAATTGTTTAGTATCATCTCCAGGACACTCATTGTGGTGGGGATCTTCCCCCTCTACAAAAAAGCAGTTGGTGTATTCTACAGCCCCCCCCCAGCCAGCCAACTGGGCAGAAATCAAGTTGGATACAGGTTCAAATCTGCATGTTGGTTTATAGAGGACCATATGCTGAAAAAAAAAGTAGTCAGAGATTTTAGTTTATTTATGCATTTTTGATAGTTGCAGTCAAAACCATATAAACGGATGGACATGTTTTAAGGGGTCTTAACATTTTTTTTTGAGCTTCAAAAGAAAAGAAGAAGCTATAAAGATTTAACTTATGAAATTCTCAGAAAAGGCCAACCTGAATCGAATTAAAATAACGACTTTAAAATTGAGGCTATTTTGAAATTTGAAAGGTGTTTTTCCACTTCGTTTATCAAATGGGATCAAGTGACAACCTTTTCCTATGCTCCAAAATATAGTATCACTACAAGGTACCCTATCAGTCTTCGTAAATATACACAGTTTTGTATGTCTATGTACATGTGGCAAAGTATAGATATATGTATGTGTAGTCATCAGCTTAACTGAGTTTGGCACAAGGCCAGGAGTACTGGGCATCTAGTAAGAATTAAACTCTCTAGCAATGATCTGTTCTAATACATGTGTGTATGAGTAAAGATATGTTTACATCTCTCTCTGTATAGCTAAAGGTATAAATATATATATATATATATACAGAGAGAGAGAGAGAGAGAGAGAGAGTAAATATATCATACCTAAGAGCATACAATCAATCATACGTACATACATATGTACTGAGAAAAGGAAAAAATTATTGTAAATATACATATATGTTTACAGAGAGAGAGAGAGAGAGAGAGAGGTGATACCAATCGCAATTGGATTCCTTGAAACAGTCTTCAAGGACCTGAAAAAGAGAATGAGTAAACTGGAGACCATTCAGACCATAACAATGTTTAAATCAGCTAGAATACTTAGAAGGGTCTTGGAGATTTTAAGAGACAATGGGAATTAGAGATTAAAGGAAGAATGGAGACCATTCAGACCATAGCAGTGATTAAATCACCTAGAATACTTAGAAGGGTCTTGGAGATTTTAAAAGACAAGGGAAACAGGAGATTAAAGGAAGAATGGATACCCTCCAGACCACAGCAGTGTTTAAATCAGCTAGAATACTTAGAAGATTCTTGGACCCCTGAAGAGACTTGATATCACTCAGACTTCAGTGTAAAACTGGTGTGAAACCCCTGAGGATGGCGCTGTGAGGTGAAGAGCTAATGTGCTGGACTGTGACATCATAGTAAGTAAGTTTGAACTCCAGTCATGCTATTATGTTCACTCTCAGATTTATAGCTTCGGGAAAGGCATGAACCTCTGCATCCCTCAGCCACTAGTGTTCTTCTAAAAGAATGGCTTTGGCATTAGATAACCTACAAAGATTGATATGCCATTAAAACAAAAAAGCAAAACAAATCAAAATCCGCAAGGAGTATAATAATAATAATAATAATAATAATAGACGACACCATTAATCATATAATAAGCGAATATAGCAAACTGGTGCAAAAGGAGTATAAAACTAGACACGACTGGGTGGAGAATATGATTTACTGGGAATTGTGCAAGAAACTGAAATTTGACCATTCTACCAAATGATACATGCACAAACCAGAATCTGTCCTTTTCAGAGGAAAATTTCTTCACGTTACATGGTTCTCAGTGGCTAAGTGCGGAGCTCCTTTTCGAGCAGTCCACTCCCACCAAAGTCTCCCCCCCCCAAAGACTGATTTTACTATTTACCGCTTCAACGTCAAAAACGGTGTTAGTTCCGGTCACATTACTAATCCACTTTCTCTGTTGAAGACAAAAAACGTCCCGTCAACACAAAAATCCATCATTCAAAAAATAATTTCGACAGCATTGTTGAAATCGAATAGAATCCTGAGAAAAGTCCTGGAGACCCAAAGAGTCACTCAGACTCGAGTGAAATACCATCTACTAACTCTGGTCTGAAAAACACGCAAGGAGTATGATAACAATAATAATAATCTCGAAAGTCACGTGACTAACTTTACAACTTAATAAAAAAAAAAAAATCTCAGATGGAAATCCCCACCCTTGAGAAGACATGCAGAAATCAGACTAGAATAATAATAATAATAATAATAATAATAATAATAATAAGAAGAAGAAGAAGAAGAAGAAGAAGAACTTGTCATCCATCTGGACAAGTACCTTGACCTTGCCTGAGATCTGAAAAAAATTGTTGAATACGGAAGTGACAATGATACTAATCATATTTGAAGCTCTTGGAACGGTCCCTGAGAACCTGGAAAAGAGACAATGTAAACTGAAAATCGTAGGGAAAATCTAGACCATCCACACCACAGGACTTTAAAAGCAACTAAGATACTTAGTAAAGTCCTGGAAACCCTAGGAGATTTCTGTGAAAAACCACCAGTTAAAGTTCTCGTGAAAACTCGCAAGTAGTATATATATATATATATATATATACATATACATATATATATATATATATATATATATATATATATATATATATATATATATATATATATATATATATTGTACATTTGAGTTATGTGTGCAAAAGGCTTATAGAAAGCAGTCAGGTTGAGTATTGATACTAATTACTGCCATTGTTATCAGATCAGTTTTCCCCAATACTAAAACTTTCATCACTTGTGCTATCATGTGTCTGTATTAAATTTCAGAAACTAATGCATGCTGGGAAATATTTATCTTTGGACTTATGACTACACATACCCCTCACTAGAACATATACATACACATATCAACATCATGATGAGAATAAATATTTTGGTTGAATCTTTTGTAAGTTTTTTCACCACACCCAGAAAAGTACTTTAATCTTTCTCATTTGATGTATCGAATTCTCTTTGAATCACACACAGACACGCACACACACATTCACACACACACATATCCCATTCTGTTTACATCTATCTATCTATCTATCTTAGTCTGTTCATATGTACCTCGATGTTTTCATATCTATCGACTCCTTTACGTTCATTATCTATCTATCTATCTATCTATCTATCTATCTATCTATCAAAGTCAGCACATATCTGTCTAGTCATTAGCATATCGTTTCTTTTTTTTCACATCTATCTGTTTATCTACCGATAGAAATTTGATTACTTTTTGCTTAAGATTCAAGACATTGGTTATGTAAGTGTCCTTGCAATCGGATAAGGCTGTCGTCAAAACAATTTAACATTGAGTGGGTGCTTTCCTTTGCGCGTCCGTTTGTAGATATTTGTTGTTGTTGTTGTTGTTTTGACTTCCCTTAACTAGAATCTCTTTCTATAAATTTCTTTTTTGTAGCTCTAGATAAAAACGCAGAAAAAGAGAGACAGAATCTTTTATATACATATACTATTTAAATCATCCAATCAGTACACCGAACATAGATATCAACACAATATGAATTAGAAACGATTATACATAACATTTAAAGCACTGAAAATCACAGAGTAAGAATGGAAAATTGGTATGGGAATTGATATTATCGGGCCATTTCAATATCTTTATGTCTGTCTGTCTGTCTGTCACACACACACGTACAACACAATATATATAGATATTCTTCAATCTTGTAAATCTGGAGTAGGGAACAATTCCGTCAGGACAATTAAATCATTCAAAATTCGAATATTTAAATATTCCTGGTAAAGAGCTCATTGTAAATGATATCAAAGAGCAAATATTCTTTCAAGAAAAAAAAATTCGGTCACAGTAGGATTATAAATTTATTTCCATCCTGCTAAGAGCATTGATATGAATGAACAACTCCAAAAACATTTAACAGGACTTCTTCAGATTCAACATGTTTGATTTGAAGAAATCCTGTTAAATTTTTTGGGACTTGTTGATTCATATCAATGCTCTTAGCAGGATGGAAATAAATTTATAATCCTAATGTGACCGAATTTTGTTTTTTCTTGTAAGTATATATATATATATATATATATATATATATATATATATATTCGATTCTGTTCTTATCTATCTTATTTTGTTCATATTTATCCCAGTCTGTTCCTATCTATCTCTTGATATTTAGGTGTGTATTGATCTAGTGTGTAGAGTGTTCGCCAATGACCCGGGAGACCAGAGTTCAGTCTCAGGTCGAGTCAAACCAAAGACTCCAAAAATGTTACTTGATACCTTACTAAACACTCATTATTATAAGGTACGTATCAAGGGTAAGTGGAGTAATACAGGGGAATGTTGTAGCGCCTTCCCCTACACCTCGGTGTAATAGCTATTAAAAAGGGAGCCTTCGGATTGCCATCGACTACGGTCACCAACTGTAGTATCTATCTATCTATCTATCTATCTATCTATCTGCCCCATTCAGTTCATATCTTTCTCAGTTTGTTCATATCTATTAATCAATGTTGGAATTTAAGTCTGTTTCTATCTATCTATCTATCTATCTATCTATCTCAGTCTGTTCATTATCTATCTATCAATCTGTCTCAGTTAATATCTATGAATGTATCTATTTCAGTCTTTCCATATCTGTTTATCTATTTGCTGAAATATGATGACTTTTTTGCTCTTAGTTACTTAAAAGTGTCATTGCGATCAGATTAGATTGGCATCAAAACAACTATTATTTGATTACACAAAAAGATTTTTAACATAGGATGTGTACATTCCACTCTGTGTGTGCGCACGCGCACGTGTGTGTATGTGTTGTGACGTCATTCTTTCGTTGAAATCTCTTTGTATAAATCGTCGTTTTATAGCTAAAAAAGACACAAATGGGACAAAAACCTTCAGGTAGGTGCATTTTACAAATCATCCAATCAATAGTCCAAGTATAGATATCAACACTAAATCATTATCATCATTATCAAGACGTACTGATAGCATCGATTCTCTTGATTCTCTCACACCATCCGTCCATATCAGCCAACGTTCTTAGCAAGCCCTCTTGACGGCATCCATTGTCCATTCACACCGAGGTAACACTTGTGCGTCCATGTGGAGTAGTTCATTGGAGAACATTGCTCATGAGTTCGTCCTTACTTTCCAACAGTGCCCAGCATGTCTTTATCGTGTTACTTGGATGGTTTGTGAGATGGGAAGTAAGAGGCCGTATAGCTGTTGTTTTGTAGGGTGCTACTTCCAGGATTTGTTCAAAGTAGTGCTTGTAGTTCTCTAGCTTTTTCTCTTGGCGCTTCGTTAAAGTTCAATAAGTGCAATCATACAGTAGTACTGACACGGCTACAGCTTGGAACAATTCCAGTTTTATTTTATCAGAGAAATCAGATATGTTCGTTAACCTGTCAATTGAAAATCCTAATTAGGAAAGAATAAACATTGCAAAAGATTATTGCCCAAAAATAATGTTCTTTAAGATAGAATGTCCTTTAAAATAGAACGTTCTTTAGAATAAAATGTTCTTTGAAATAGAGTCTAGTGGTAAACCTCATTTTGAGTTTAATCCCATGTTCATTTCGTGCAAAAATATTCAGGTTCACTGGTCCTGTAACCTGGTTTAATCATGGAGGTATCTTGGGCGGGAATAGACTGGCATAGCCTTTCCCTCTCCGGGTCATATATATATGTGCATCAGTTCAGGAAAAAGTAACTGTTATAATACCAGAAATTGATGTTGTTGACAGAATGTTTAGGCCAGTCCATTCTCCAATCCTTATCAGGTGTGAAATTTGAGAGAATTATAAACCTGAGCTCATTGGTCTAGTTGGTAGAGTGTTCGCCAATGCCCCGGGAGATCTGGGTTCAATCCCAGGTTGCATCATACCAAAGACTTAAAAAATGGTACCCGATATTTCCTTGCTTAACACTTAGCACACAGGTATGTATCAAGGGTAAAGTGGAGCAATGCAGGGGAAGGAGTAGTGCTCTCCCCTACACCTTGGTGTAGTAGCTATTGAAAAGGGAGCCTTCGGGTTGCCCTCGACTACAGTCGCCAACTTTACTTTATTAACCTGAGCAGTGAGAAGAGGGAAAGAGCAAAAGAATATCCAAAATATTGTGTGAACTTCAAAGAAGATGAAGAGGTTTAATTACCCAGGCAGTTTCTGATTTATCAATGATGATTCTCAAAGTTATAGACAATGAGTTTTATAAGTTTTGAAAATCTTAAGGACGGACACAAGACGTGACATGTAGAAGAATGAGAACATGTCCCCATAGACCTAATTAATATTTCTGACATTTCTAGAATGGGTACAAAATTTAAAAAACACTTGAGAAAAACAAGCAAGTACTATGGCTTAAATATTGGGATACAAAACAACAAAGTTGAGAAAACCTGTCTGAATAAATCAATGTATAATAGGCATGAAGATTTCAGTTTTTGTTGGTTTGGTGCCATATGTATGAAAAACATTTGTTTTGTTTTTCGTGGGAGGAGAGGGTTAAAAAAATTTGGCTGAAGAAGAAATAGGATATCAATAATATAATTATACTATGTTTATAGAGTATCATTAATATCAATATCAGTGATATAACATATATAGATCTTGCTTTGAATATATATATATATATATATATATATATATATATATATATGTATATGTATATGTATATATATATATATATATATAAATTCACTTACCTAGGAAGCAGCGTCGAATCAACCGAAAAGGACATCGAAACGAGGTTAACGCAATATGATGATATATATTAAAATAAATTGGTCCACAAAAGAATTTGAATGTGGTACTTCAGGTTTTTATTTCATATAATTATATTCTGTATGTGTTTCAGACTCTATGGTTCTCTTCAGGGGACTAATAATGGTTAGGGTAGCCTTTATTTCTAACTTTTACAGTGAAGATTGTTTTGATGGTGGGTAGTGATTCTTTTTAATTCTAGGATTTGTGTCCTTGAATGTCCTATTGGAGTTAATTGTCCATAAAAACCTTTGGCTTCTGCAGATGTTTTTTCTATGCCTTTACAAGAATGTACTTTGTCTGTGTGTATGTGTGCATGTATATATATATATATATATATATATATATTTACCCAACCCCTCCGCACAGGCAGGATATGACACAAGGTCAATTTTTAAGCGGGTTTTAACAGGTTTGAATTCAGAGTTTTCCTTCTCCTAGACTAGTTGCCTCACCAAGGCTGAAGAACCTAGTCTGCCCTACTATTTATCCATAGCTGGAGGGAGAATAATTGGATTCATACCTTTCCCAAGGGTATTAGTGCTATGTGAAATGTAATCAGTCTCGTCCAGGATTTGAACTCGTTTTGCCATGTCCATTTCCTACGATGATAACCACGGGCACCTTCATAAAAAAATCTGTGCGTGTGTATACACTGACATATATGCATGCATTGACATCCATGTATATATTTTGAGGGTTTTTCTCTTTCTCTTTCTTCCTCTCTGAGTTGAATGTAAGATAGTCTGTGTACGTATAGGTTTATATATATATATATATATATATATATATATATATATATATTGGCAGCATTTCTTCGTTAATACAAATTTCATTGAACATAATAGACATTTTCTGTCTACATATTTTCTTCTGGATCCGTTCATATTGCCGTATTGCTTTTATCATATTCGATGGGAATTGATTTATGTATTGTCCATAGTTGTATGTATCCCTAGAACTTTCTGCCTGACTTTGGGCCATCATCAGGGGAGGATCTATTACAAAAGTGATGTAACTTTATTTTTTGCATATTACTACTATGTAAGAGCATCTTTACTGTTGAAGTTGTAATTTGTTAGCACAAAGTTAAATGGTTCCAAGTATTGTTATTCAATTAAATATCAATTAAATATCAGTCATTTGTTTACACACAGTTAAATAATCAAACAGCTCTATTTCTAACAATTCAAATTAGCATGAGTCATTTGTTTGCACTTACTTTAAATGTCAAACAGTTCTAACTGGCCCATAGATAGGACCCTATCAGGTGTTACTACTTCAGTCTAGAGTGGACCTGGGGTCAATGGCAATGCAGGGATACTCTGCATTCCCCAAAGCTCCAGCATTACTGGATCCTCACCATTGAATTGTTTTGTGTCATTGTGGTGGTGGTGGTGGTGGGTTTTACTCCTCTGCTGAGATGCAGTAGGTATATTCTAATGTGGAGAGAGAGAGAGAGAGAGAGAGAGAGAGAGAGAGAGAGAGAGAGAGAGCGGTACATCAATAAGTCTCTTGCCTAATAGTGATGAAAACATCTAATTTGCACAACAAATATTTATTTTGCAATATAATCCCCTTTCTTGTCAATGCATAGATTAATCAATTTTATTGATACCCTCAAATAAAAGTAATTGATCCAAGCAACTGACATTGATCCATACTCATACATGCAGACACACACACACACACATACAGACATATACATTACATATATCATCATCATCACCATCGTCATCAAAACATTCTAACAGCATGGATTACTTTGACTCTCTATCACCATCCATCCCTATTCGCCATAGCTCTTGGCAGGACCTCTAGATTGCATTCAGTGTTCATACAGAGCTGATGAATGTAATTTTTTGTTGGTGTGTCCATGTGTAGTAGTCCATAGAAGAATGTCACTCATGTTTTCACCCTTAATTCGCCAGCAATGCCGAGCACGTCTTGTTCATCTTACTTGAATGGTAGCCCAGTCTGCTGGTGCTATAGAATACACTGACTGTATCTCTTCAGAAGGTTTAGACACCCCTCCAATGAGTGTCCTGGATATGACATTAAACAATTTGATGGCGAGGTCCAAGCCTTGGAGTTTTGGGGGATGTGAAGTACCCCTTCATTGGCATTGCTCTCAGGTCCACTCTGACTTAGAGTGGTTGCATTAAATAGGGTCCTGTCTATGGATCAAATAGAACATACTATATGTGCTAACAAATGACTGATGTTAAATTGAAACTATTATATAGCAATACTTGAAACTATTTAACTATATGCAAAAAAGAGCTCCAAGGCCCCAATCTTGGAGATTTGGGGGATGTGAACTACCCCATCATTGTCATTGCTCCTAGGTCCATTCTAACCTCAAGCTCATTTAAGAATGTTATCTACAAAATATGTTAACAAATCATTATATATACATTTAATATATATGTATAAACTGTTATATAATTGTGGAAGGATTTTTTTTATATTATCATTTTTCATTTTATATATCTTATCTTTCGGTTTAGTTAGGCTTAGAACCTTTCGGCTTAGTGCATGGGTAGGTGCAGACATTAACGCAGGTGTTCACGTGTGTGCTGGAAGGATGTGACAATCACAGATGTCACAATAAAAACCCCAGATAGAAAATGTCACTGGGGATGTGAATGACATCATGCCCAGAAATGATGGGCTGGGATTCTTAGTGATTTTCAATAAAAGTGGCGAGTTGAGATTTGAAGCTAGACGGAGTGAGTTGATTTTTCGAACCTGGGTGAGGCCAGTGCAGTGTGGACTGCGGGGTGCGTGTGCGCATTGGTTTGGTCAGTGAGTTGAGAGCTGATGATGGACGAACAGTCAGCATAGAAAAATTGTGTCTCTCTCTCCTCGTGTCAACTACCTAAAAGTCAAGAAGGTAATAAAAGTTTCGTACCTGAACAGAGACAGTCGTCAGTGTTTCTGTTTTTCGGATTCCTATGTGTATGAACATTATGAACGTTTTATGCATATGTACATTTCACGTATTCGTAGATTATGTAATGTTACATAAACAGGATTTGGCATTAAATAACCTACAATAATTGATATGTCATAAAACACAACCAAACCAAACTTGGATGGTTTGTGTGATGTGAGGTAAGTAGCCATGCAACTGCTGTCTTGTAGGATGCTGCTTCTTGGATTTTTTCAAAATAGCATGCAGCATTCTTGAGTCATTCCTATTTAGATTTTTTTCCAAGAGTTCTGTTAAAATCCAACCATATTATATATATATATATATATATATCCAAAATCCTGTCTTATTTTTTTCTTAAAGTTGATATCTTTTTAATCTTATCAGACTAGTAGTAATGGTTGTCATACAGTTTAACATTTCAAATTTGACCTTTAGCAATGCTGAAGCCCTGATTGCCAACAGATGTTTCTACTGAAGCATGTAATGTCTTAAAATTGAGCACAAAGTTATGTAAGGTTATATGCTCTGAGAGTATTTTATGCTAAATCATTTTAAATAATTTCAAGTTATTTTTATTTTTATGTTTTAGCTAATGCATTCTCCAGCCTTCCATAGGTTTATGTCATGTATTTAAAAAGAGTGGCTCATATTTTTCATAATTTTTTTTATTTTCCTAACTTTTTCTGAAAATTCTAATTTAAATAGTTCTCAGATTTATACAATATGGATGAGTTTTGACAAACTAGATAAGAAATGACAATTAAAAATATAATCGATTCTTGAGGATAACTGGAGAATGTATTGGTCTGGATGTAAATGTTGTATAATGGCTCATACCACGTGACTTCTGGTATTGCGGAGGTATAAAAGACGTGTTTCTTAAGCATGTCAGTACTGAAAGATATCAGTCAGTATTAAGACCAACTTTAGACATAACACCCACAGTGCAAGACTTATAATATTTGTTGGACTGTACCACTTCAGTCAATAAATAATTAACTCTATTTCACTGTGTATCGCTTCCTTACCACGATACAACATTTATAATTGAAATAATTGAATGAGTCAAAAGTTTTAAAATATTCTGCTGTGTGTTGGTTTACAGCACATTTATCACATAACTGCAGAAAAAAAACCCAACTGTGATTGGTAGTATTGTGGTAGTTGGTGTGCTGACATGTTTTTCATTGTTTCATTCCATGTGTGATTTTAAAGCCACACAGATGAACATACAATATAGCCTGATTTGGGTATTTATGCTTTACAATTTTAAACTGACTCTTAATGCTGCAGAAGAAGCCAAAAACATTGTATAAAAAGTGAAAGGATAGTTGATTAGTAGTACTGTGACCAGATGGTTCAAGAAATTTAACTTGGATTGCAAGAACCTCAATGATCAGGTAAGGTCAGCTTGGCCTAAAACCATGGATTCCTAGGTCATGCTCCAAGCCATAGAGACAAATCCAATGATTACCACTCTGACAGTATCAGGTGAGCATCTCACAGTCCAGTGCAGTTTGTCACCTTCACGATCTTGGCAGAAGTATCCAAAGACGCTAAATTGAGCCTCACATAATTAAAATATTGCAGAAATTTTGACTCACTCAAGTTGCATAGATTAATAAATAATCTTTGTAAAGATCCTGATCTTAGAATTTCAGAAAGTTTCAGGAAGGTCAACTTGATAAAAAGTTTGGCTGAAAATGAGAATAAAACATGAGGATATTAGTCTGGATACTTCATGGTGTAATGGTTAAAGAGTAAGTATCAAAGGTCAAAGATCAGTTACTACTGAGTTGTAAGTTTGACCCTCACACTATCCCCTATACGGGCCTGATACCCTTAATAAACTCAGAACAACACTGACCAGTTTAGGAGAAAGGATAATTCTAAATCTTGAACTTGTGACTGATTTTGCAATTCTGCTGTGGTTAATAATGGTACGAAAAAATGAAAGATGAAAAAATGGCAGGTCATTGACTTTATTTTCCCTGAGATATCATCAAAGCAGCTTGTCACAAAAGAAGAAAGGAGCTTCTGGTATTTAAACTTTTGCATTTTAAAAATGTAAGAAATAAGAAAGTGAATCATTTTTAAAACTTTAAAAATAATCAATTTCAAGATATAAGAAAAAAATTGTTTACATAAACAACAACAATACAAGGGAGGGCTAAAAAGTTCATATGATGACATCATATCTATGGATGATGACGTTTTCGATCAGGCAATGCAAAACCATTAAAAAAGGGTGTAGTCATATTTCATGAGAGTATCTTGGTCAGCCTACTTTTCAGTCGGCCATCATATACTCTAAAAACATCCTAAGTACAAAATAATAGATTATAAGGGATTAACTTGTAGCACCACCCCTCAAAAAAATTACTTTTCCGCTGGCCCTGTATACTCCAAAAACATCCCAAGTACAAAATAAGAGATTATAAGGGATTAACTTGTAGCCTCTTCCCCTCCAAAAATTTTTACAAGACTGGAAACAAAACAACTGATTAGATGGATAGAACATGTAAGAACAGGTACAATAGTTATCATTTGATAATCCTACATTAGTCTGGCACAAGGTTAGAAGTACTGAGCTCTCAGTGAGAACCAAACTCATTAATAATAGTTTACTAGCCTAGCGCTAGTCCAGTTACATAAAAAGTCATTTACTAAGCTTAGCTTAGTTTGGTACAAGGCTTGAAGTATGGAGCATCAAGCAAAACCTGAACTTACGAACAATGGTCTCTTAACTGCTCTCTATTGGTAGGGCATGGAATATGCTGACTGTATAACCACCCCCTCAAAAGAGGTGTCCTGGGTATGACACTAAACTGTGGAGAGGCTCCAGTTCCAGTGCTCTGGGGAGTATGAAGTACCCCTTTGTTGCCATTACTCCCAGGTCCACTCTGATCCAGAGTGATAGTACTTGTTAGAGTCCCATCAATGGATTAAATAGATCTCTTTGAAAATTATTTATATCAGATAGGTATATGCGGAACCATATAACTGTGCAAAAAATTATTATTATTATTAATAGAATTATGAATGTTTTGAATACCTTACTTGGATGACAGCCTAATCAGCTGGAGCTGTAGAATACACTGACTGCATCTCTACAGAGGGGGAAGACCCCCCCCAATGAGCGTCCGATATATGACATTAAACAATCTGATAGTAAGGCTCCAGTAATGCTGGAGTTTTGGGGAAAACAGAGTACCCCTTCATTACCATCACTCCCAGGTCCACTCTTGCTTGCTTACTATTATGTATGTCATGGTCCAGCATTTTAACTACTGTGCCAATGAGATTCTCCTCAAGTTGTGAATGGTTTATATATATATATATATATATATATATATATATATATATATATATATATATATATATATATATATATCATTATAATCATTGTCAAGTCATGCTGACAGCACAAATTTTTGTAACTTTCTCTTGCGACCTGTCCCTATTATCCATCACTCCTGGTAGGTCATCTAGACTGCATCCAGTGTCCACACAGTGTGGATGTATGTAAGTCTTTGCTGGCTGGCTAACACTAGTGGGTCCATGCTTAAGAGTCCATTAGAGAAGAACCCAAGAATTTGTCCTGCATGTCTTATTTGTCTTACTTGAATGGTTTGTGAGATGAGAGGTAAGTGGTCGTATAACAGTTGTTTTATAGGGTTTTGCTTCTAGGATTTATTCAAAACATCATGCAACATTCTTGTGTAATTCCCATCTAGTTTTTCTTAATGTGTTTTGGAAGTATCCATATGGTGCATCCATCCAGTAGTGTGGACACTGCAACAGCCTGGAAGAAATCCTGTTTTATTTAAGATCAGATTTTCATATGATCAATAAATGGTCTTTAGCAGTCCACACTTTCACTAGGTGTTTGTTAACATCACTTTCCATAAATGAGATGTTGCTACCAAGGTATGGGAATTGGTCTACTAACAGCAGCTAACCACTTTGAGTGGAGATGGCTCCTTCTGGTTTAAAACACATGAACTCTGTTTAATTCACATTCTCATGAAGGCCAATGCATCTTGCTGCTTGCTCCATGCCATTCAGTAGGGATTTGGCTTGGGCAGGTGTATTTGCAAGGAACACACAATTATCCTCGTAGTCGGTGTCTATTATAGTTTCTAAGGGATATCATCTGCTTCTTGCCTTCTTTAGTGTGAAACCAATATACATATATATAAGGATTTTGTGGCCAATTCTTACGTTATTTCGAATTTGGGCTTGATGTTTTTCAAAAAATATTTTTTCTGGTCTTTGTTGATAATATGAAATTCCTTCTGAATTAAAATCTACTAAAAAATTTATTTAATGCAATAACAATGAATAACTGTTGTTGACATTTCTCTTTTCTTGGCATATGGTCAATTTAGAGCTTAGAAAATATATTGATCACTGGTCTTTAAAAAAAAAAAGAAAATTACTGCAATTGGTCAGGCTTTAATCACCTTAACAAGTTGTTACATCCATTATCAATCTTGACAAAAGGAAAACAAATTTGTGATTGATTAATTTAAAAGGATAAAGATACTTTTTTTTTTCTTTCATCTTTATAAACTAAATGTTATAATTCTATGGAATATTAGTTAGTTTGGGTTTATGGCATATCAACCATTGTAGGTTATTTAATGCCAAATCTGGTTTATATATATATATATATATATATATTAGATATATATGATTTGTAAACATAAGTCAACAAAGTTAAATGGTTCTAAGTTCAAAGTTGAATTTAAAGATTTTTTGGCCTCAAAACATTTAGAGTTTTATCAAACTGGCATAAATAACTAAAATAAATAAAATAACTAAAATAAATAAAATTGATAGCAGAAATGTATAAATGTTCTGGAATCATAATTTAACCAATTAAAATATTCTTTAAATTTATTGATTGTGAAAGAAAAGACTATTCTAAAATTAAACATGATATCAATAACTATATATATATATATATATATATATATATATATGTATGCATGTGTATATATATATATATATATATATATATATATATATGCATGTATATATATATATATATATATATATGCATGTATATATATATATATATATATATATATATATATATATATATATATATATATATATATATATAGAGAGAGAGAGAGAGAGAGAGAGAGAGGTATTTATAGGCAACATTTTCTCTTTTAAAATTGTTTGATTAAATAGGACAGACACTTCATGTACACCTATTTTATCTTTAATCCATTTAAGTCTTCATATGAGTTATTTAACTTTTGGATGAAATGAATTTAGGAAGCCATCATCTTTTCCCCAAGTACTTATATATATATATATATATATATATATATATATATATATATATATATATATGTATATATATATATATATATATATATATATAATGTATGCAAAAGACCCCAGAACCCATTATTTGAAAACTAGAGAATGAACAGACAGTAGAAACATGCCAAGAAAATGTTAAATGCTGAAAATTTTTGTGCACAACCAATATATGCATTCACACACAAATAATCACTGAATTTTATTTACTCTGGTAAGCCTGGTCCCAAAATTTATGTCTGTATGACAC
>CAUZXS010005170.1:117500-158844 GCA_963585895.1 Sepioteuthis lessoniana | reverse complement strand
CCTTCTGCAAAGATGCAGTTGGTGAATTATACAGCTCCAATCAACTGGGTCATAGGACACTCATTGGGAGAGTCTTACCCTTCTGCAAAGATGCAGTTGGTGAATTATACAGCTCCAATCAACTGGGTCATAGGACACTCATTGGGGGAGTCTTACCCTTCTGCAAAGATGCAGTTGGTGAATTATACAGCTCCAATCAACTGGGTCATAGGACACTCATTGGGGGAGTCTTACCCTTCTGCAAAGATGCAGTTGGTGAATTATACAGCTCCAATCAACTGGGTCATAGGACACTCATTGGGGTAGTCTTACCCTTCTGCAAAGATGCAGTTGGTGAATTATACAGCTCCAATCAACTGGGTCATAGGACACTCATTGGGGGAGTCTTACCCTTCTGCAAAGATGCAGTTGGTGTATTATACAGCCTCCCAACTCAGCCAACTGAGCCAATCAAAAGTAGTTTTTAACTGTGTTGTATTTGTTGGGGGCGGCTGTTAGGAATGTTGTCAAGTCTGCAACATGCCAAATGTCCATGCTCAAGGAGATTTAAATTAAGTGAGCACAAACGCCAATGGAATACCAAGAAATCAGCTGGCTGTTCCTGGAATGAGAGTCCTGTAACCCATGTGCTACATGATTTTCACTAATAGTCCTTGCTAATTTTTGGGTGTTATATAACATATGACATGGATTTTTGGTTTGTTCCTAGTGACCCTGTATGCTATGTTAAGCTGTCACGTTTTGATTAGTAAACAGGAAGATTTTGGCTCGTCAGGGCACTCAGATTGAACAGGTGTGTAACCAGAAGGGGATCACGTGATGAGAACCATGCGGTCAGATTTAGAAAGAGTGCAGAGAATCACCATCGAATGAAGGATACGCAGCTGAGCAGAGGCGTTTCTGACGAGCTTGGAAGGGGGTGCAAGCGTTGGCACCCCCTGGCTCCCGGAATAAGATATGGGAAGAAGAAGTCCTCTCTCCTAGTATATGTCTCTCCACCCATCTCTAACACACCAAAGAAACATCAACCCTTTTCGAGAATAAAGTGTGAGAGATATATTTTTATGAAGAAGTGTATTCGTTCGTTCATTGAAGTTCGTAAAAAATATGTTTGATTATGTTTCCGCTTATATTTGTATTACAGCTATACAACATGGGGCCGTAGAATACACCAACTGCTTCTTTGCAGAGGGGTAAAACTCCCCCAATAAGTGTCCTGGATATGACACTAAACAATCTAATGGTGAGGTTCCAGTAATGCTGGAGCTTTGGGGAATGCAGAGTGCCCCTTCATTGCCATCACTCTCAGGTCCACTCTAACCTGGAGTGGTTGCACCTGATAGGATCCTATCTGTGGGTCAAATAGAATTAAATTGTGTACTTATGCTAAACTGAATTGTTTGAAATAGAAATTTTTATATATATATATAAATGGATTTGGCATTTAATAACCTACAATGGTTGATATGCCATAAAACCAAACCAATCAACCAAATTTTTTTATATTGAAACTGTGTACTTATGCTAAACTGAATTCTTTGAAATAGAACTGTTTTTACACTTAACTCGGTGTAACCCAAAAACTATACTTATACTCAACTGAATTGTTTGAAATAGAACTGTTTTTATGTATAAAAATAGATTTGGCATTAATAACCCACAATGATTGATGTGCCATAAAACCAAACGAAACCAAACCAAACCTTGCTAACTCCTACAGAACACACCTTGCCCTATTAACAACTTCTGGAATACACCAACTGCATCCGCTATAAAAGGTTTGGTTAGGTTTGCTTTCTTTGTTTAATGGTGTATCAACTTTTATGGATTATTTAATGCCAAAGCCATCCCTGTAAAAGAACAGTAGGGGTACTATTTAACCCATACCGCGGAGAATAAAGGGGTTCATAACTTTCCATTGGGTACTAGTACGAACATGATAATGTGACTGGGGTTTGAACTTGCATACTAAGATGTCACAGTCCAATACATTAACCACTATGTCATGAGGACTCTCCTCTTGAGTGTTTGAGATTTATAATTGAAATATATGTGTGTGTGTGTATGTGTGTGTGTTGTTTGGTTTCTTTGTTTAATGTCATATCAACCTTTCTGGGTCATTTGATACCAAAGCCATCCTTACCCCTCTGCAGATATCCAGTGGGTGCATTCTAGAGCCCAAGCTGACTGGGCTACCTATTTTTTAAGATGAGTTTAATAGGTTTGAATTTAGAGTTTTCCTTCTCCAAGACTGGTTGTTGTACCAAGGTTAAAGATTACAATCTGTGGTAAGTTTCCAGTTTTGGAGCTCTGGCCAGGAGAAAGTCATCCTTTCATTGCCATTACTCCCAGGTCCACTCTGACCAGATGTATTAGTATCTATTAAAGTCTTGTCTATGGCTCAAACAGATAAGTTTGTGATTATGAAGTATTTATCCATTTAAAATGATTGTGAAGATACATTTCTGTACTGGAAACCAGAACTGAAAAACTGATTTTGGCATAAAATAACTCAACAGGTGTTGACATGCTCTAAAACCAACTCACCATAACTAAAAAAGGCTAGAAACAGATGATATCCCAAAGAATCTATAACAGATGCATATTATGCAGATGACATAGCGTTTTTTGCAAATACACCTACCTAAGCCAAATCCCTGCAGCATAACCCAGAGCAGGCAACAGGAGGCATTGGCCTTCCTGTGAATGCAAACAAAATGAAGTATATGTATTTTAATCGCGAAGGAGCTATCCTCACTATAAACAGCGGTTTTCTGAAATCAGTAGACAAGTTCATGTACCTTGGCAGAAGCATCTCATCTACCAAAAATAATGTGACTATGCGCCTAACAAAGGTGTGGACTGCTATTAATGGGCTACCAATCATATGGAAGTTTGATCTATCCAATGAAATAAAATAGGATTTCTTCTAAGCAGTAATTGTGTCAATACTACTGCATGGATGCACCACATGGATGCTGACAAAACATATAGATAAAAAGCTAGCTGGAAACTACACAAGAATGCTTCAAGCTATATTGAACTAATACTGGAAGTAACATGCCACAAAACAACTGCTACATGGCCACTTACCTCCCATCTCTAAAAACATCCAAGTAAGACAAACAAGACATTTGTGATAATGCTGGAGAAGCAAGGATGAACTCATAAGAGATGTTCTCCGATGGACCCCTTCACATGGATGAGCCAGTGTTTGCTGACCAGTAAGAACTTACCTACAACAGCTCTATGCAGACACAGGATGAAGTCAGCCCAGTTGTGTAACATATTGACCCTTGACCTAGCTGCCAATCAAGAGATGCATTGGTGTAAATAAGTAGAAGAACAGCGGAAGCAGGTGAGTGTGAGACAATTATATAACCATGTGCCCAAGGCAGGTTGAGCCAGTTAGAGTCAGTTCTGGACAAGATGCCGAAGTGAGAGCCAGTGGCAGACAGAGGGATTTGGGCCCTCAGAGACCCACGGTTGAGCAACCTCAGCCAAGATGAGAAAGAAGTGCTGCTATGGTCAGAAGAACTTGGGTCAATATGTGGCAGTCTGTTCCCATCTCCAACTCACTTCTCACACACAACCAACATCAACCCTTTCGAGATAAAGTGTGAGAGATATATTTTTATAAAGAAGTGTATTCATTCGTTCATTGAAGTTCGTCGTTGGTCTTGTGTGTAGAGTGTTCGCCAATGGTCCGGTAGACCAGGGTTCAATCCGAGGTCGAGTCATACCAAAGACTTAAAAAAAATGGTACTTGATACCTCCTTGCTTAACACTCAGCATTATAAGGTACGTATCAAGGGTAAAGTGGAGCAATCCAGGGAAAGGAGTAGCGCCCTCCCCTACTGTTGTAGCTATTGAAAAGGGAGCCTTCGGGTTGCCCTCAACGACAGTCTCCAGACTACTATATATGTATGTGACTATACAACAGTTGGCTGGGGCTCTAGAATATACTGACAGCATCTCTGCAGAGACCCCCACCCTACAATGAGTGTCCTGGATATGACATTAAACAATCTGATGGTGAGGCTCCAGTAATGATGTAGCCTTGGGGGAAAGCAGAGTACCCCTTCATTGCCATCACTCCCTGCTCCACTCTAACCCAGAGTGGTAGCACCTGAAATGGTAAATATATAAGGGTAAGATAGAACTGTTTGACATTTAAACTGAGTATAAACAAATGACAGGGTGTCTTCATAGTGTAATGGTTAAAGCACTGGACTGCGGAATTGTATTAGGTGAGTCTGAACTCCATTCGCACTATTTCGTTCACTTTCAGACAAATACCCTTTGGAAAGGTATGAACCCCTTTATCTTCCCAGCTATGGGTTAAATGGCATCACTGCTGTTCTTCTAGAAGAATGGCTTTGGCATTAAATAACCCACAAAGGTTGATATGCCATTAAAACCAAAGAAAGAAGAAAGAAACAAATGAGTTATGCTCAATTGTTTTCTTTTGTTTGTAATAGAACTGTTTCATCATTTAACTGTGTGTAACAAATGACTGATGTTTAAATGAATTGTTAGTGATATATAGCAGTACTTGGAACATTTGATTGAGTGCAAAAGAATGAGCATGGGCTCATTAAAAAACATTCTAAACAAACTGTGTTTACAAATCATATATATATTAAATATGTATGTATAAAGAGGATTTGGCATTAAATAACCTACAAAGCTTGATATGCCATAAAACCTAACCAAACCAAATCAGATATATTTAATATATACGTATAAAGAGGATTTGACATTAAATAACCTCCAATGGTTGATATGCCATAAAACCTAACCAAACCAAATCAGATAT
Organism: Sepioteuthis lessoniana; assembly: GCA_963585895.1. Classification (NCBI taxonomy): domain Eukaryota; kingdom Metazoa; phylum Mollusca; class Cephalopoda; order Myopsida; family Loliginidae; genus Sepioteuthis; species Sepioteuthis lessoniana. The sequence continues at coordinate 154,025 of CAUZXS010005170.1, read as the reverse complement.
ATTCAATATATATGTATAAAGAGGATTTGGCATTAAATAACCTCCAATGGTTGATATGCCATAAAACCCAACCAAACCAAATCAGATATATTTAATATATATGTATAAAGAGGGTCTGGCATTGAATAACCTACAATGGTTGATATGCCATAAAACCCAACCAAACCAAATCAGATATATTTAATATATATGTATAAAGAGGATTTGGCATTAAATAAACTACAATGGTTGATATGCCATAAAACCCAACCAAACCAAATCAGATATATTTAATATATATGTATAAAGAGGATTTGACATTAAATAACCTACAATGGTTGATATGCCATAAAACCCAACCAAGCCAAATCAGATATATTTAATATATATGTATAAAGAGGATTTGGTATTAAATAACCTCCAATGGTTGATATGCCATAAAACCCAACCAAACCAAATCAGATATATTTAATATATATGTATCAAGAGGATTTGACATTAAATAACCGACAATGGTTGATATGCTATAAAACCCAACCAAACCAAATCAGATATATTTAATATATATGTATAAAGAGGATTTGGCATTAAATAACCTACAATGGTTGATATGCCATAAAACTCAACCAAACCAAATCTTATATATTTAATATATATGTATAAAGAGGATTTGGTATTAAATAACCTCCAATGGTTGATATGCCATAAAACCCAACCAAACCAAATCAGATATATTTAATATATATGTATAAAGAGGATTTGGGATTAAATAACCTACAATGGTTGATATGCCATAAAACCCAACCAAACCAAATCAGATACATTTAATATATATGTATAAAGAGGATTTAGCATTAAATAACCTGCAATGGTTGATATGCCATAAAACCCAACCAAACCAAATCAGATATATTTAATATATATGTATAAAGAGGATTTGGTATTAAATAACCAACAATGGTTGATATGCTATAAAACCCAACCAAACCAAATCTTATATATTTAATATATATGTATAAAGAGGATTTGGCATTAAGTAACCTACAATGGTTGATATGCCATAAAACCCAACCAAACGTTATGTAGTTTGGAAGACTTCCCAAGAGCAATGGATGATAGGGATGGATGGAGAGAGAGAGAGAGAGAGAGTCTGGGAAATCTGTGCTAGCAGTGCAACTTGATGATGAATCATAATTCACATCATTACAAAACCTCTAACAGGCTGGATCCAGAAAGTGCAAACCATCATCCTGAAAATCTCAATTGACCAGGTAATATGGTAACAGTTATCTAAAATCCAATCATGATTTTCTCTGGCCCAGGTTAGATATTGTAACAGAGTTATGGTGTTTGATTATGATACACTAGTTGATTGACAATTAACACTGAAATACAGCAGAGGCTGTACAGTATATTGACTGAAGAGTCATGCTTCAGAGAGAGAGAGAGAGAGAGAGAGAGAGAGAGAGTGAAGTGTTGGGTGGGGAAGGTTGGAAAGCAGATGTGTAGCTGTTCTTTCTTTTCTTCTCTTTCTTTCCTTTTTCATGGATATGCAAATATTTTTCACCATGTGATGCATATAAGATGGGTACAAGCATATTGGTATATAGATTTGACATACAGGAATGCATTAACTTTGCAAACACTCTATTGATGTTTATACAACTAGAAATATATCAGGGAAGGATGTTCTTTTCCAATGCTACAGAGTATCACAGGCAACAAAATCTAGAACTATATATATATATATATATATATATATCATTTACCTAACCCCTCCACAAAAGTCAGATATGTCACAAGGTCAATTTCTTAAGCAGAGTTTAGCAGGTTTGAATTCAGAGCTTACCTTCTCCCGGACTTGTTGCTATACTGTTGTAATGCTGACCAAAGAAAGACACAGGGAACACAAAAAGGTTTGATAGAAAAACATATATATATTCAAGTAACAGAAACAAGATACAAGTGAACCTGGTTACATAGTAGTTAGTTGGTAGAAAGCAGAGAGTCCAGTGTGGTAGTGACTATCCGTCCGCTATGCAAATGGTATCACGTGATTGTGTCATGCTGATTGGTGCACTCCGTCTGACGCTCTCGTTGATATGTATTTATGGGAAAGGGTGAGTCCATTATTTAGGGAGTACAACAATTTTGTTCCATTATCTTTTGTCCTTTTTTGGTAACTTCATAATTCCATTGTTTTAGTCCATTATGTAGGGAGTAGAACAATTTTGTTCCACTATGTTTTATCATTTTTTGGTAAATTCTTAATTCCATTCTTTTAGTCCATTATGTAGGGAGTAGAAGAATTTTGTTCCATTATCTTTTGTCATCTTTTGGTAACTTCATAATTCCATTGTTTTAGTCCATTATGTAGGGAGTAGAACAATTTTGTTCCACTATCTTTTGTCCTTTTCTGGTAACTTCATAATTCCATTCTTTTAGTCCATTATGTAGGGAGTAGAACACATACCAAGATTAAAGAGCTTCGTCTTCCCGTCTATTTATCCATAGTTGAAGGGCGAATAACTGGGTTCATAACTTTCTAAAGAATATTAGTGCTATGTGAAATGCAAACAGCCCTATTCAGGATTTGAATACCAGCTGCCTGGTCCATTTCCAGCAATGAAATCCATCGCACCATAAGTGTCTCAAAAATATGAAAATTCAAAAATTATTTTTCATGTGAAACATCAATTACTCTGCACTGAAAATGGTCATATTGGCAGGAACATCAGTAAATTTAATATAAAAGATATGAGCTTTTAATGTTTTTTTTTTTTAATTTTATATTCGCATACCATCAGATTTATTTCCATGTTTGTCTTTTTCTCTCTCTTCCTTTTTCTCTACTGTTTTGACATCTAAACTGGGTTCTTCAGCCTTGGTTAGGCAACTAGTCTAGGAGAAGGAAAACCCTGAATTCAAACCTGTTAAACTCTGCTTAAAAATTGACCTTGTGTCATATCCTGCCCGAGCGGATAATAAAACTGTTTCAGCATTTAATTTTGTGTATTGCCCGGTCGGCTGGGGCTGTAGAATACACTGACTGCACCACTGTAGAGAGGTTAGACCCCCCCCCAATGAATGTCCTGATTATGACACAGAACAATCTGATGGTGAGGTTCCAGTGATGCTGGGGCTTTGGGGAATGCAGTGTACTCCTTCAGTGCCATCACTCCCAGGTCCACTCCCGCCCAGTGTAGTAGCTCCTGATAGGGCCCTATCTTTGGGTTAAATAGAACTAAATGCATGCTTATGCTAAACTGAATTGTTTGACTAAACTGTATAGCTTGAAATAGAAATGCTTTTGACAATTAAACCATACTTACATTTAAACTGCGGGCTTATGCTAAACTGAATTATTTGAAATGGAACTGTTTTTTGATATTGAAACTGTACTTACACTAAACTAGATTGTTTAATATAGAACTATTTTGACATTTAACTGTGTGTAAATAAAATCTGTATTTATACTAAACTGAATTAGCTGAATTAGAACTGCTTGACCAAACTGAATAGCTTGAAATAGAAATGTTTTTCACTATTAAACTGCACTTACATTTAAACTGTGTACTTATGCTAAACTGAATTGTTTGAAATAGAACTTTTTCATGAAAATGGATTTGGTTGATATGCCATAAAACCCAACCGACCAACCAACCAACCTTTCTCTCTCTCTCTCTCTATATATATATATATACACACACACACACACATGCACTTATATATATATATAATTTTATCTTAATAACAGTCATAAATAATCATTTCAATTGATGGGGCAAATAGCTAAGATAAAAACAGTTTCAATTATATATAACAATAATTTAGTACAACAATATCAACAATATCAACAAATCAATTCTGACATATGTATATTTAGCTAAATCCAGTCTTTATATATCTATATATCTTTTATAAAAGGTCAGGCAGAATGATTACTCAGGTTTTTATCATAAATAAAAAAGCAATGTAGAGCTTTTCCATAATTTACTTTTGCTTTAAAAAAGAATAATATTTCTTGTCTTTCTAATATCTTGTCTTTCTAATTATAACACTTTACGTTAAAGATTATATAATCCAACTGCTTGCTTTCACTAGCAATACACTTCAAAATCCGACCCTAAAGTTCTGCAGCACTTGTTTCATCATCATATCTAGTATTGTCACAATTTTATGAGGAATAAAATCTTTCCCTTTCTCAGTTGTCTGTAACTTATGTTTAAAGTTTCACTGCAGAAATATGCCTGTGGGAAAGACTTAAAATTAAATGGGCTCACATTGACTGGCTACAGGCAGTTGCATGAAATTTGGGAGATTAAATTTAGATAAAGATTTCAAAGTTTGTGGTATAATTAAAACCATCCCCAACTAGTGATGAGCAACAATTCATAAAAGAAATGGTGACTCTTTTCCTTCATCAACTGTGCCAAGCCACTCCACCTCTTCCTCCTTTAGACTGTTCCAAAAGAACTTGCAACACGTTTTTGTAAAAAGCAAGTTTGTCTCCAGGGAACAAGTGACAGCCTTCAAGAGACCTGCTAAATGACGGTAGGCAGATGCTGTCTACCAATGTACCATTGGTTACTTGATTGCTATTAATGATTCTAGATAGGAACATAACAATCAGGAGGAGTGGTTAGCATAACAGTTTTCATCATTGGAAATGGATTTGGGAACCAGAGTTCAAATCCTGGTCTAGGCTGATTGCATTTCACTTTGTACTGATGGCCTTTAGAAAGAGATACCAGATTCTTTAGTTTTGATTCGGTAACTAGTCTAGGAGAAGGAAAACTCTGAATTCAAAACAGTTGTGCTCTGCTTAAATACTTATCAAAATATCTAAAAATTCATTACCTTTCAGACTGATCTTCTGGCTTAATGACATCTTCAAGACTCCCTACTCCCCCCAAAAATCCATAAAACATTGGAATCTGTTTAAAAACATGTGCAAAATTGAATATTTAAATTGTTTTGTTTTAGACTTCAAGCTTCATTCACACATGGGAAGCCAATCTTGTGGCATTCATAAGCCTTTCAGTCTTGAAATAAATATTTTCTGATGATGATTTCTACCACCATGTACATCTTTTCTTCTATTCACAACACATATATCTGTTGTATAGGGGCTCGTATCACGGGATTTCTGGTATCTCGGAGGAATAAAAGACGTGTTTCTTAAGCACAGTAGGTACTGAAAGATCTTGATCAGTAGTAAGATCAACTTTGGACATAACACCAACAGTACGAGACTTATAATATTTTTTGGACTGTACCACTTCAATGAATAAATTGACCCGTATTGAGGGCGACCCGAAGACTCCCTTTTTAATAGCTACTACACCGAGGTGTAGGGGAGGGCGCAACTCCTTTCCTTGGATTGCTCCACTTTACCCTCGATACATACCTGATAATGCTGAGTGTTAAGAAAGGAGGTATCAAGTACCATTTTTAAAGTCTTTGGTATGACGCGACCTGGGATTGAACCCAGGTCTCCTGGACCATTGGCAAACACTCTACCCACTCAGCCAATGAGCCGGTAATGAATAAATAGTTAACTCTATTTCACTGTGTATCTCTTCCTTACCACGATACAACAATATATATATATACAATGGTCTGTGAGAACAATATATAAAAAAATGTCTGGACTACCAATATAATTTCTATTGAAGTAGGATGCCAAGGTTTTATCACTAATTTGACTTCTGCATTTCTGACTAAATTCAACTTGTCATACAATGTCTGGAGAGGAGTTGCAGCACAAGTTCCATTTGTTGAAATCTAAACCTGCGCTTTGTGCTTTAAAGGCCTAATTAGTTAATTTGTCCCACTCGTGGTGTGGTTCCAGCATTGATAAATCGGATTTTTTTCTATATCATGAACATTTTAATGTAATTTGACAAATTCACCTACCTAGGAAGCAGCATCTTATCTACCGAAAAAGATATCGACACGCGGCTAACGAAGGCATGGACAGCTATCGATCATATGGAAATCAGACCTGACCGATAAAATGAAACGCAGTTTCTTCCAGGCAGCGGTCGTATCGATACTGCTATATGGATGCACTACTTGGACGCTAGCAAAACGGCTGGAGAAGCTAGACGGCAATTACACAAGAATGCTGTGAGCAATATTGAACAAGTCCTGGTGGTAACACCCCACAAGGCACCAACTGTACAGCCACCTGCCTCCCATCATGAAAACTATCCAAGTTAGACGAACCAGACATGCAGGACACTGCTGGAGAAGCAGGGACGAGCTCATAAGTGATGTACTCCAATGGACCCCCACATATGGCCGGACAAAAGCAGGACAACCAGCTCGAACATACATTCAGCAGCTATGTGAGGATATGGGATGTAGCCCTGAAGATCCGCCAGAGGCTATGAACGATAGGGAGAAGTGGTGAGAGAGGGTCAGGGATATCCGTGCTAGTGGCACGACATGATGATGATGATGATGATGAAATCCTTGTGCAATGATGCCATTGTTATAGCCAAACCAGATAAGAATGCTGATGTTGTAATTCTCAACAAACACGACAACATCAACAAAATAATGAACATTCTCTATGACACCTCCAAATTTATACACTTAGATAGTGTCAATGAATTTCACAAGACTGCCATACAAGAACAGCATATTTGACATCAGTTGCTTGGATTTTATAAAGAACACTTAATCCCTAAAAGCAATTACGAAGGGATATACCCTATTGAATCCCAGGACCATGGCTATTTGGACTCTCTAAAATCCATAAATACAACATCTTTTTAAGACCTATTTTATCTGCAGGAAAATGAAAATATGTCAAAAGACTTCAAGATCAGGCAGACAATGTATCTGCATGAAACTCGTATTTTCACCCAGTGATGTAAAACCAGGTGGAATCTTGGGATACTGCTAGGATGCTCAAGGTTAGTGGCAATGATACTTCAGCCTTGGGACCATGACTGACCCCTAGGTCATCATCTGATGAAGGTGTTGTGAGTAGCCCTACCGCTGTTTTCTTTGTGATAGCAGTTGCGTGAATTTATATATATATATATATATATACACACACACACACACAGGGTATCTCAAAATAGATGCAACACATTAATATAATCATGATTTATTACTGAGACAAGTGCAATGGTGGTCATTTGGAACATGTCCTATAAAAAAGCATTCTTTGTGCTAGAGACATCAAATCAATGTTTTTTTAATCATTATTATATCAGGTTCCAGGACATGCAACCATCTTTTGAGTTTCTTGTCTCAGTAATAAATCATTATCATATTTATGGGTTGCATCTATTCTGAGACAGTTTTGAATGATTTTTGTCTCCAGATAAGTGGAGAGAGAAAATATTTTTCCTCTCTTGTCTAAGACATTGTGATCAAGGATTAATAGTTGTTATAGTACACTATTTCCAAATCTGAAACAAAAAAGAACAAAACATTATTATCAACAGAGTAATTAGCTGTCACATGGGTCCTATGTATATTGAGACACTCAATAGATAGATAGATAGATAGATGTGTGTGTGTGATTGTGTGTGTGTGTGTGTGTGTGTGTGTGTGTGTGTGTGTGTGTGTGTTTGTGTGTGTGCATGTATGAAATTATAATTGTTCATTTGTTTAATCTTTGGGAAAAATAGTAGTTGGTAGGATCAAAATATTTTTGGGAGAAAAACTATAAAACAGAAATTTAAAGAAAAATAAAGATTTAAGGGTAAGCTTGGATTTATGATATTTTGAAGAGGTCTACAGATTCAGATATGGTATTTATTATTTATTAACACATGAAGAATTCTATGGATTCAAACAAATAGGGTATTTATAATTCATGGAAATAATCATTTTTAATGCTTATAATCTATGTTATTTGGAAAGGTTCCATAGATGAAAAAATATGGTATTTACAATTTATGATATTAATTATCTTTTAACAATTATTATCTGTGGTATTTTGAAGAAGTCCATAGGTTAAAAAATATGGTATTTACAATTTATGGTATTACCTTTTAACAATTATTATCTGTGGTATTTTGAAGAGGTCCATAAGTTAAAAAATATGGTATTTACAATATGTGGTATTAATTATCTTTTAACAATTATTATCTGTGGTATTTTGAAGAAGTCCATAGGTTAAAAAATATGGTATTTACAATTTATGGTATTACCTTTTAACAATTATTATCTGTGGTATTTTGAAGAAGTCCATAGATTAAAAAATATGGTAATTACAATTTATGGTATTAATTATCTTTTGATAATTATTATCTGTGGTATTTTGAAAAGGTCCATAGATTAAAAAATATGGTAATTACAATTTATGGTATTAATTATCTTTTGACAATTATTATCTGTGGTATTTTGAAGAGTTCCATAGATAAAAAAATATGGTATTTATCCCTAAAACAGCAGCTTGGCGACCACCAACTTCCCATCTTTAAAACCATCAAAATAAGATGAACAAAACATGTGGTACACTGCTGGAGAAGTAAGAATGAACTCATTTTCCAGTGGACCTCTTGGCACGGTTGTGAACTTGTTGGACGACCAACTAGAACTTATCTACCACAGCTCTGTACAGACACAGGATCTAGTCTAGAAGACCTGCTGGAAGCAATGGATGATAACGATGACTTGTAAGAGAGAGTCAGAGAAATCCATGAAAGCAGTACGATATAATGATTATTTATAGTATTTCGAAGGGATGCATTTGTTAAAAATATGGTATTTATTATTGACAGTATTTGTCAATTATTCACACTTATTTTGGTATTCATGCAATATAAATTTCTGTTAATTTTCTAAAGAAAAAAGTAAGTTTTTTTAACTTCTAAAATTTAGGAAAGCTGCAGAAAAAAAAAACAATTTTTCCCTTCAAGTTAGATTTTTGTTGCTATATAGCAGGATAGTCAGGCAGTAGCAGAATAATGAGATCCTTATATTTTCCAAGGATATTCCATTTTTGAAAAATTTTCTTTTTTTCTGATTTTGATACTAGAGTTGGGTGGTTTGGCAATATATGTTTTCGTATTGGTTTTTTCCTTGATACTGTGGTTTTTGATTCAGTTTTTCAGTTTTTAATTTAGTATTTTTCTTTTCTAAAGAAGCCATTCATTTCCTTGTGTACTGATAGCATTTCCAGTTGATATCTGGTTTCATTTGTAATTGACAAATTTGCAACTTAGTTCAAATCACAATTCCTCGTGTATTTTTGGACCAATCTTAAAAATATTTATATGGCTGGAAAAAAAATCTTTCTAAATAAAATAAAATCTAACATTAAGCCGAAACTGGCAACTATCTTTTATTTTTAATCACTATTTTTTCGTTAACTCAATTTTACCGCAAAAAGATTTTTTTAAAAACTGAAACAAATAGATGACATCATGTCATATTTCCCTAATTTTTCTTCTTCTTCTTCTTCTTCTTCTTCTTCTTCTTCTTCTTCTTCTTCTTCTTCTTCTTCTTCTTCTTCTTTCCTCATTCCTGCTCCTCCTCCTCCTTTTTCTTCTTTAAACAAATAAATTTCATATTCGTTTGCTAAAAATCGTCAAATGCTTTATCATATTTGTGTTGAATCTTTTCTTCGTACAATGGTATAAATTTTGATAAAATTTAATTTCATTAAAATCTGAAATCTTTTTCAACAGTGTTTCCTTAGATATGGTCACTCAGTAGTGATAGCACTAATCCGAACGATTTTGGTTTCGTCAAAATTTTCGATGCGATTTCATGGTGTGAAGATGAAACCGAAAAAAGTCGGTTTTTCGATTAGACCGCCCATCTCTATTTGATACATTATTGAATAGATTATTATTATTCATTTATCATTACTCATTACTTGCTCCATGGCAAACAAATAAATAAGAGGAATTAGTTGGTTTGGATTTAATGTGCACTTTATTTTCATCTGCGAATGATTAAGTAACAAAAGCTTAAAAAAAAAAACAAAGGCCAGAAAAAGTTTTTAATACAAGCATTCTTCATTTATTTCTTTTACACATTCCTATCGTTATATCTAATCCTGCCTTTTCTTTTTCTGTCTTCACCCTCCTTCTTGTTCTCTTTCTTTTTTCTTTCTTTCTTTCTATTTCAATGAACCAGATGATAAGCATCTGATGTATAGCATTATCACTTCTTTCTTTCTTTCTTTCTTTCTTTCTTTCTTTCTTACTTTCTTTCTTAATGAACCAGATGATAAGCACCTGATGTATAGCATTATCACTTTTTTTTCTTTTTCTCTCTTCCTTTTCTTCAGTTTTTTGTTTGTTTGTTTGTTTCACAATGAACCAGATGATAAGCATCTGATGTATAGCTCTATCACATTTTCTTCTTTTTCTCTCTTCCTTTTCTTTATTTGTTTGTTTCTTTGTTTCTTTCTTTCTCAATGAACCAGATGATAAGCACCTGATGTATAGCACTATTACTTTTTCTTCTTTTTTTCTATTCCTTTTCTTTATTTCTTCCTTTGTTTCTTTTTTTTTTTTTTCGAAGTGTTGCCGGTTCTTTTTGTCCTGTTAATTTCCTCACCATAAAAAAGGAATTGGCCATTATTTATCTGAAGTAACGATAATGTATAATATTCAAACTCATGTGCATTCATGCCTTATTTCCTTATTATTTACTCCTCCAGTCTCCAGGACTCTTCTCAGTATTCTAGCTGATCAGAATAATGCTGTAGTCTAGATGGTCTATACATGTTCTCTTATTTCCAAATCACCCAGTCCCTTTACCAATCCTTTGGGGATTGTTCCAAGTAAACCAACCACCATTGGTATCACCATCACCTTCATGTTCCATAATTTTTAGTTCTCTAGCAAGGTCTTGGTACTTATCTCTCTTTTTTTTTTCTTTTTGCTTTCTTTTATTTGTCCACTATTAGGTAGGTTTTCTTTTTTCCCCCAGTAGATTATCACTAGGTCTGGTTGTCTGGCCGAGATGAGGTGATCTGTTTACATTTCAAAAGCCCGCAGAATTTTGTGCATCTCGTTCTTCGGCGGGGGGGGATTCTGGGTTGTGCATATATCACTTGTTCACATGGTCAAATTTAAACTCCTTGCACAGTTCCCAGTGGACCACCTTCCCCACCCAGTCGTGCTTACTCTTATACTCTTTTTGTACTAATTTGCTGCATTTGCTCATTATGTGAGTAATTGTTTTATCTCTATCACCAAATATCCTTTGTTTGGTATTAAGACATCTTAAACTGCTTTAGTTGCATGTTATATGCACCTCAAACTAATATGTACTAAAATATTGCATTGCCCAGTTGGCTGGGGTTGTACAATACTCCAGCTGTTTCTCTGCAGAGGGGTAAGACCCCCCCCCAATGAGTGTCCCGGATATGACACTAAACAATCTGATGGTGAGGTTCCAGTGAGAGTGAAGCTTTGGGGAATGCGGAGTACCCCTTCATTGCCATTGCTCCCAGGTCCACTCTGGCCCAGAATGGTGCCACCTGATAGGGTTAGATAGAACTAAACTGCACACTTATGCTAAACTGAATTGTTCGAATTAGAACGGTTTGACTAAACTGAATAGCTTGAAATAGAAATATTTTTAACAATTATACTGAACTTACATTTAAACTGTGTGCTTATGCTAAACTGAATTGTTTGAAATGGAACTGTTTTTGACATTGAAACTCTACATACACTAAACTGAATTATTTAATATGGAACTGTTTTAACATTTAACTGTGTGTAAACAAAATATGTACTTATACTAAACTGAATTAGCTGAATTAGAACTGTTGGAATAAACTGAATAGTTTGAAATAGAACTGATTATTTACATAAAAATGGATTTGGTGTTAAATAACCTAAAAAGGTTGATATGCCATAAAACCCAACCAACCAACCAACAAAGGTTGATATGCCATAAAACCCAACCAACCAACCAACCAACCAACCAACAAAAATATTACAAAACCTTTGGTTCATCCTTGTATGAGGTTTTTATTGAATAAATCTGAATCTGAACATGTAAATAAATGCTTTTCTGAATAATAATTGATAATGACTGTTATGTTAACGATCACACGCACATGTGCACACGCACACACACATGCGTGCATGCATACACACGCACGCACACACACACACACACACACACAGGTGCCTGTGGTGTAATGGTTATCATTGAAGGAAATGGACATGGCATCATCAAATCTGGATGAGGCTGATTGCATTTCATGTAACACTAATACCCTTGGGAAAGGTGTGAATCCAATTATTCTCCCTCCAGTGATGGGTATATAATAGGGCAGACTGGGTTCTTTAGCCTTGGTTAGTGTTGTATCATTGAGGTAAATGATGCACAGAGAAGAATGAATGCTTAATACAAGGTGTCCCAAAAAATGTATACACTTTTACTTTTAAATTGTTTTTAATGTGTATACATTTTTTGGGACACCCTGAATATTTATAAGTTAAAGTAAAGAAGGCTCCCTTTTCATTAGCTACTACATAGAGGTGTAGGAGAGGGATCTACTCTATTCTCTAGATTGCTCCACTTTACCCTTGATCCTTACCTTATAATGCTGAGTGTTACACTGTTCCACTTTTTGAATTTTTGGTATGACTTGACCTGGGATTGAAACCTAGTCTTCCAGACCATTGGCGAACACTCAACTCATTAGGCCAATAGCCTGGAAAAATATATTTATACGGCACCTATATCTAGTGCTGATACATACAAAAGATGCAGGACAAGAAGTTACAAGCAATTACAAGAAATTGAGGGGTTGGTCTAAAAGCTGTATAGCTAAATGAAGTACGTAAGATCAGTCTCAATATTAATCAACTTAATATCAATTAATTAATCAACTGTTGAAATCGTTAATCATAAGCGATTTTAAGGCTATCAACTAGACCGCCAGGGCAATAGATGAAGTGGTGCTCGCTACTTTACAACCAGTCTAGGAGAAGGAAAACTCTGAATTCAAACCTGTTTGACTTTACTTAAAACAAAGTGACCTTATGTCACATCCTGCCTGTCCAGAGGGTTGGTAAATACTTACACTCACACACGTATGTATGTATGTATGTATGTATGTGTGTGTGTGTGTGTGTGTCTTCAGATATATATATTACCATGGATGTCATAAAGTATTGAGACTAGATATTTATTTTTATAAATTCTAAAATTCAAAATTTAAATGATTATTTTGGTTTGGTTGGGTTTTATGGCATATCAACCATTGTTGGTTATTTAATGCCAGATCCTCTTTATACATATATATTAAATATATATGATTTGGTTTGGTTGGGCTTTATGGCATATCAACCATTGTAGGTTATTTAATGCCAAATCCTCTTTATACATATATATTAAATATATATGATTTGGTTTGGTTGGGCTTTATGGCATATCAACCATTGTAGGTTATTTAATGCCAAATCCTCTTTATACATATATATTAAATATATATGATTTGGTTTGGTTGGGCTTTATGGCATATCAACCATTGTAGGTTATTTAATGCCAAATCCTCTTTATACATATATATTAAATATATATGATTTGGTTTGGTTGGGTTTGATGGCATATCAACCATTGTTGGTTATTTAATACCAAATATATATATTAAAAATATGATTTGTAAACATATTTCATAGATACACACCATTAAATGATTAAACAATTCTATATCTAACAATTCAGTTTGGCATATATCAACAAAGTTAAATGGTTCCAAGAATTGCGATGAATCAGTAACTATTCAATTAAACATCAGTCATTTATTTACACTCAGTTAAATGCAAAAAACAGTTCTATTTCTAATAACTTGATATAATATGTCATTTGTTTGCACACAGTGTAAATGTCAAACAGTTCTATTTGACCCGTAGATAGAACCCTATGTTACTGACTCCAACCTGGTGTGGATCTAAGAGCCATGGCAATGAAAGAGTACTCCACATTACCCAAAGCTATTTGACCCAGAGATAGGACCCTATCAGATTCTACTATTCCAGGCCAAAATGGACCTGGGAGCTATGGCAATGAAGGGATACTCCCTATGCCCCAAAGCTCCAGCATTCATGGAGCCTCACCATCAGATTGTTCAATGTTATATCCAGGACACTTAGTAGGGGTGGTGTCTTACGTCTTTGCAGAGATGTAGTTGGTGTATTCTATAGCCCCAACCGACTGGGCTGGTCTGTACATATGCAAAAAATTTTCTAGGTTTATTTTTTGAATAACATATCAACTTATTATGGGTTATTCATTGCTAAAATCCTATTAATTTGTAAATGCTTGATTGTCATAGGTTTATATTTTCAATACTCCTAGTAGTTTTGAAGCTGCAGTTTGTCTATAATCAATAGTTTGCTCTGTCTAATATTGATAATTCAATAGCCCGGTCGACTGCAACTATAGAATACACCGACTGCATCTCTGTGAAGGGGTAAGACCCCTCAACAAGTGTCTTGGATACAACATTAAACACACACATACACACACACACGTACAAACAAAAACATTCATAAGTTCCCCCCTCATGCGCACACTGGCCCAATTGGCTGGGGGTTGTAGAATACACCGACTGCTTATCTGCGGAGGAGTAAGACTCCCTCTCCCAATGAGTGTCCTGGATATGACACTAAACAATCTGATGGTGACATTCCAGTAATGCTGGAGCTTTCATTGCCATCAATCCCAAGTCTACTTTGGCCTGGAGTGGTAGCAACTGATAGGATCCTATCTATAGGTTAAATAGAACTAAACTGTGTGCTCATGCTAAACTAAACTGCTTGAAATAGAACTGTTTTGACATTTACACTGCATACTTATTCTGAATTGAACTGTTTTTCATCGAACTGTGTGTAAATAAATGACTGATGTTTGATTGAATTGTTAGTGATACATAACAATACTTGGAACCATTTAACTTTGTTGACTCAACTGAATAGCTTGAAATAGAACTGTTTTTGACATTTAAATTGTATTTATGCTAAACTGAAATGCTTGAAATAGAAATGTTTATATGTATAAAAATGGATTTGGCATCAAATACCCTACAATGATTGATATGCTATAAAACCCAACTAAACCAAATCATATATATTTAATATATATGTATAAAGAGGATTTGGGATTAAATAACCTACAATGGTTGATAGGCCATAAAACCCAACCAGATCAAATCATATATATTTAATATATATGTATAAAGAGGATTTGGGATTAAATAACCTACAATGGTTGATATGCCATCAAACCCAACCAAACCAAATCATATATATCTAATATATATGTATAAAGAGGATTTGGCATTAAATAACCTACAATGGTTGATATGCTATCAAACCCAACCAAACCAAATCATATATATTTAATATATATGTATAAAGAGTATTTGGCATTAAATAACCTACAATGGTTGATATGCCATCAAACCCAACCCAACCAAACCAGACCAAGCACACACACACAGGATGTATGCAAAAATAAACATGCATTTATTATTTTAAAAAATACTTATGTCAAGCATATAGGTTTTAAAATATTTTTTTTTAATTTTTGAAAATCAATATTTATGTATCTTTTTTTTTTTAGAAGAATGGTCACTTTATAGACATTTTTTGGTTGGTTGGTTGGTTGGTTGATTTTTTTTTACTTTATATCATGACGACCATTGTTGGCACATTTAATGCCAAAGTCAATCTATCTTTTTTTGCAACTAATCGAATGGTCTCAAATAACTAATTGTATTTATAATTTGTGAACTGAAATGATAGAACTTGTTTTGGTTTGTTGTAATGGAAGAACCTATCACCTCCAACGGTGGATCCACCCAGCCATATTAAATATAGTTACACACACAACACAAGGGCCAGAATGTAAGAGAATAAGAAAGATGTATGGAAAGTACCTACGCTCCCATTTCTCGTATCGGCAACCGTTGTGTGGACTCGATTTTACTTGTACCTTTAGTATAATAAACCTGTTATTGTTATTCCATGTGTGTTTGTATAAGTTTTTCCATTCAGATGTATCTCATCGTTTATATAGTATTTTGCACAATATAACAGGTTCTATCAATCAGTTGAATAAATCCATTTGGTTTGGTTTGGTTTCTTTGTTTAATGGCATATCAACTCTTTTTAGGTTATTTAATGTCAAAACCATTCTCCTAGAAGAACAGTAGTGGTACTATTTAACCCATAGCTGGGAGGATAAGGAGATTCATACCTTTCTCGAGGGTATTTGCCCGAAAGTGAACGTAATAGCGCGACAGGAGTACGAACTCGCTTACTACGATTCCGCAGTCCATCGCTTTAACCATTACACCACGAGGACACCCCAAATCCATTTGAGATGATGGAATTTCCACCTATTTGAAATGATTGTGAAGATAGATTCTAATACCATATCATCATTAGAGACTTTAGTTGTTCTATTGACTTTAGCATAAGATAACCCAACAAGGTTTGATTTGCCATAAAACCAACCAGCAAACCAACCAACCATTTGTAAACAATTATAGTTACAAGTAACTATTTTCATTTGCTGCCAGTTAGAAGTTTTTTTCATATTTCTAATACTAATAATTTGCACCCAATTATATGCTTCATATACCGGCTCATTGGCCTAATGGGTAGAGTGTTCGCCAATGGTCTGGGAGACTATGGTTCAATCCCAGGTCGCGTCATACCAAAGACTTTAAAAATGGTACTTGATACCCCTTTTGCTTAACACTCAGCAATATAAAGTACATATCAAGGGTAAAGTAGAGCAATCCAGGGAAAGAAGTAGTGCCCTCCCCTACACCTCGGTGTAGTAGCTATTGAAAAGGGAGCCTTCTGGTCGCTCTTGACTATGGTCGACTGTATGCATCATTTTATACCAAGAACCTGTTGTAACCTAACAAAAGGTTACTGAATGAGAAATAATCAAAACGAAGGTTGTAAATGAAATGGAAATCTTTATAACATGAACAAAATACAATACTCACCAGCAGCACGAAGAAGATACTCACTGTTTGTGGTGACTACTTAATCAACATAAATCCCCCTCCTCATAATAGTGTCCAACATATTTATGAGGAATGGGACATGCTCATTAATGTTCACCAATGGGGTATTTAACAATTGGTTACATAAAATCATATAAGTAAAAGTTGGCGACCTTAGTCAAAGGTGACCCAAAGGCTCCCTTTTCAATAGCTACCACACCGAGGTGTAGGGGAGGGTGCTATTCCATTCCCTGGATTGCTCCACTTTACCCTTGATCCTTACCTTGTAATACTGAGTATTAAGCAAGACAGCATCAAGTACCATTTTTTGAGTCTTTAGTATAACTCGACCTGGGATTGAACCCCTGTCTCCTGGACCATTGGCGAACACTCTACTCATTAGGCCAATGCTTGCAAATTATTGGTGTTTGATAGGAATACTTGGAACCATTTAACTATGCGCAAACATGATTATCATTAAATAGAAATAGCTATTATATCTTAATTAAGATATTCTTTTCTCCTCACAATATCTCAGCTATGGGTTAAATAGTATCACAACTGTTCTTCTAGAAGGGTGACTTTGGCATTAGATAACCTTCAAAGGTTGATATTCCATTAAACAAAGAAACCAAACCCTTCATAATAGTGTCCAAGGTATTTATGCAGAATGGGACACACCCATTAATGTTCATAGGTAGGGTATATAAAAGAACTTGTCTCTCTTTTTGTATTTTCATATTTACTTTTTTTGTGTTGTTGTATCTTCTGTTTTTTGGTGGGGGTGGTGGTCAGTAGTTTTAAAATGGATCTATTTAACCCATAATTGGGACCCTAAGAGGTTCTGACATTCATACCAATGTTGAAGAGGCCAGTCTGCTCTATTGTAATATATCACTCTGACCTGCGATGAACCCTGCGGATATTGTTGACAGATACATCTGGCTGTAGGTGAAGTCAACAAAATGATTCCAGAAACAAGCATTACATGGATGTAAGGCGTGGCCAGTTAAATGCAAGCATCACGTGGGTGTAAGACGTGGCCAATGAAAAGCAAGCATCACGTGGATGTGGGCCGTGGCCAATGAGGGACAAGCATTGGGTGTGGTCGCGTGGGAGTTATAAGACTATACAAGGTTGAGAATTTGGGGCTGTTCCGACTCCCGACGGCCTCTACATGTGTATGAACACTCTCCCCAATAACTCTACTGCTCCACACAAGCGTAACCATCGATGAATAAAAAAATATATATTTTTTCATTTATATGTGTTCCTTGTTGTTTTAGACCCAGCGGTTGTATACTATACGACTATTTACTCATAGCTGGGAGGAGATTTGTTGGAGTCATACCATTCCCATGGATATTAGTACTATGTTAAAAGGAAACAGCCTAATCCAGGATTTTTAAATTTAGATTACAGTTATATATTCTCAAGATATTATGTGGAATGACAACACAATATGTTTATTCCTCTTTCAACCCTATCTCACACGGTACACCCAGTCCCGTCATTTTCCAGACAGACTTCATAAATCATTCAGTATCAAACTAGACCAGAAGATGGTTTCGGTTTGGTTTCTTTGTTTAATGGCATATCAACCTTTGTAGGTCATTTAATGCCAAAGCCATTCTCTTAGAAGGAGAACACTAATGGTACTATTTAACCTATAGCTGGGAGGATAAGGAGATTCATACCTTTCCCAAGGGTATTTGTCCGAAAGTGGATGTAATAGCGTGACTGGAGTACGAACTCGCTTACTACGATTCCGCAGTCCATCGCTTTAACCATTACACCACGAGGACACCCCCTAGACCAGAAGAATATGTAAATAATGAAGGCATCTAATTTGAATTCTTAAGATATGACACTTCATTGCATTTTCTTTGGTTAATTGCTGTAAATTTTTCAATTATAATTTTCACACATTCCTATATATAGTGTTTAGCGAAAGAATACATAGCCAATACTGGAGGCGACTAAAAGTTGTTCCTGTGTGTGGCGTATTGAATTCATCTAATTCATATTCAACTGGGAACCCTTGGTCTAAAAGAATAGATGCAAGGGGTCCATAAATTAGACGGCTTTCCTCATGGTAGTGTGATGTTGCTGCTGCTATTGAAGAGCAGACAGTAAGATGTCTGTCCTGAACGAAGAAGTCCTGAGAAAGAGAGTGTTTGGAGGCTTCCCCAATTTGTGCTGCCCAGAAAGATGGTCTGGGATGAATAGGATAAGTCATCCTGATTGGGTGAAATTATGCGTCGACCCTAACGGTCAAATTAAATTACGCGCCAAACAAAAATACAAAATTCTTTCTGCTACGAGTGTATCCACAAAGACATCATCGTCATCATCAAGTCGCGTTGACAGCATGGATTTCCCTTGTAAAATAATTGTGGAGGGATCTTGTTTTATATATCTTGCCTATTGGTTTAGTTAGGATGAGAACCTTTCGCTTAGTGCATGGGTTAGTTTGGTGCAAGATTAACGCAGGTGTTCACGCACACGCGGGGAGGATGTGTCATTCACAGATAGTAAATGGGACCAGGGGAAGTGAATGACGTCATGCCCGGAAACGCTGAGGATTTTGGGGATTTGAGAAAAGCAGAGTTGAGTTCCTGTGCCTGAACGGGAAGGTTGACTTTCGGGGTCCACCGAGGCCAGACCAGTAGTTTGCAGATGGGGTGCCACACGTGGTTTGGGGCAGGTGTAAAAGCAGTCAGCATAGAAAGATTGTGTCTCTCTCCTCATGTCGAATAACCTTTAACTCAAAGGTAAAAACGTTTCGTAACCAAACCAATTTCGTGAATGTCGTGTATTTCGGATTCCCTATGTCTATTTCCCACATCCGTATATTATCGGTATGTTACACCCTGACTCTCTCTCTCTCTCTCTCTCTCTCTCTCTCTTTCTCTCTCCATCCGCCCCTATCTTCCATTGCTCTCAGCAGGTCTTCTAAACTACACACACCCTGTGTCAGTAAAGAGCTGTTGTAGATAAGTTCTCGATGGTCAGCCCACACTGGCACGCCCATTTGTAGGGGTTCATAGGAGGATATCATTTATGAGTTCGTTCTTGTTTGTCTTATTTTGATGGTTTTTGAGATGGGAGGTAAGTGGCTGAACAGCTGTTGTTTCAGTGGGTGTTCCTTCCATGATTTGTTCAAAACAGCTCATAACATTCCTGTGAAGTTCCCCTCTAGCCTTTTCTCTTTGCATTTTGTTTGCGTCCATGTGGTGCATCTGTATAGTAGTATTTACACCGATACAGCTTGGAAGAAATCCTGTTTTATTTTACCAGATAGATCAGACTTTCATATGACTAATAATCCATCAGCAATTTCTCTTTTTTCTTGTTGATTATTACGTCTGGTCGCCTGGTCGAGATTAGGTGATCCGTTTGTATCTCAGAATCCCAGAGAAGTTTGTGTGTCTCATTCTTCAGGACAGATTCTGGGTTGTGCATATTATTATTTAGAATAAATTTTTTATCTATCTATCTATCTATCTATCTATCTATCTATCTATCTCAGTCTGTTCATCTCTCTCTTTCTCTCTCTATTTATTCCAGTCGGTTCATATCTATCTATCTATCTATCTATCTATCTATCTATCTATCTATCTATCTCAGTCTGTTCATCTCTCTCTTTCTCTCTCTATTTATTCCAGTCGGTTCATATCTATCTATCTATCTATCTATCTATCTCTACTGTCCATATCTATCTATCTATCTATCTATCTATCTATCTATCTATCTATCTATCTATCTATCTCCTTCTATCTATCTATCTATCTATCTATCTATCTATCTATCTATCTATCTATCTATCTCAATATGCACTTTTTATAAATGCCAATCTATCTAGCTATCTATCTATCTAATTTTCTAAGCGTGTGCGATACTCTGTCCTCATCAGCCGCCAACCAGGGTGATAACACAGTTTCGGTAGCTCAATGCGGTACTGCCAAGTATGTAATACCCTATCTATCTATCTATCTATCTATCTATCTATCTATCTATCTATCTGTTTGGTTTCTTTGTTTAATGGCATATCAACTCTTTTTATGTTATTTAATGCCAAAGCCATTCTCCTAGAACAGTAATGGTACTATTTAACCCATAGCTGGGAGGATAAGGGGGTTCATACCTTTCCCAAGGGTATTTGTCCGAAAGTGAATGTAATCGCGCGACTGGAGTACGAACTCACGTACTAAGATTCCGCAGACCATCGCTTTAACCATTACACCACGAGCACACCCCCTATCTATCTATCTATCTATCTATCTATCTATCTATGTCACCTTTTGTATACAAAATCGAATACAAGAGAATAAAATAAGAAGGATATCACTGTTTTGAATGATATAATATATGTGCCTTGGTCAAACTAGTGAAGTCATTGAGATGCATTATAATTGAAACTGTTCTCCTTTTCGTGATTGCTCGATAAGAGCAGTTTTCAGAAGAGTTTTTAATTTTTAATTAAATAATGTCGAGATATCCTTAAAAATTACTTTAAGGAAAAAAGGAAGTTACGACAAAGCGGTATGCTGATTATTCAATAACATCTTTTTTGTTATTTTCTCCATAAACTGAATTTCTTAAATTTTGTTATGTCATAACTTATACATTTTTGTGCAGTCGGCTGGGCCTGTAGAATACACCAACTGCTTATCTGCAGACGGGTAAGACCCCTACCCCCAACGAGTGTCCTGATATGACACTAAACAATCTGATGGGGAGATTCGAGTGATGATGGAACTTTGGGGAATGTAGGACATCCCTGCATTGCCATCGCTCCCGGGTCCACTCTGACCAGGAGTGGTAGTATCTGATAGGGCCCTATCTGTCAAATAGAATTAAATTGCATACTCTTGTTAAACTGAATTGTATGAATTAGAACTGTTTGACAAAACTTGAAATAGAAATGTTTTTGACAATTAAACTGTGTACTTACATTTAAACTGTGTATTTATGTTAAATGGGATTGTTTGAAATGGAACTGTTTTTGACATTAAAACTGTACTAACGCTTAACTGAATTGTTTAATATAGACATTTAACTGTGGTTAAATTAGAACTGTTTGACTAAACTAAATATCTTGAAATAGAAATGTTTTTGACAATTAAACTGTGTACTCATGCTAAACTGATTTGTTTGAAATAGAACTGATCATTAGTATAAAATGGATTTGGTATTAAATAACTTTTAACGGTTGATATGCCACCCCCCCCCAAAAAAAAACAAATAATATATTTAAATGTTCCTTGAGAATACTTCTTCGGATATTTGTTGTGCAATATAACTGAAACGTTTCAAATGAACAAAAACGATACAAGGGAGATAACTCTAATTTAAATTCTAATGATTATTATTCTTGGATTTGCATCGCCAAAAGCTGTTAGATTATCAAACCACTTATCTTAGAAAGATAATCTTCACTGACGGATCCTACTGAGGGAATCGAGGCAGCGATTACTTGCTTTAAGCCAATTCTTTAAAGAAGCACATTTTTACCAGTTTTTTTGTATGATTAAAAAAAAATAAAAACTGCTTTGTTTTTGGTTTGTCACACGACTTTTATTGCGAGAACAGTATACAACCAGAACGGATATTATTAGGTATTACTTATTATCGAACTATAACGCTATTAATAGGTGTTATTTATTACTAAACCCTCCAGGATTAAAGATCTGTCACCAAAAATAAAATTGCCGTCCTATATAAAATGAAATCGCATGAATATTAAGTAAAAAGGCGTACGGAGGTTTGTGGCGTTTAAAGGCTTTTGAAGGTCAGGGGCTAAGGGCAAGGCTGTGTTGCCGTAAGATATCTGACTCCATATTTTGGTTACACTGTTTCACCTCACGTTGACTGGCTGGCGTAATGCCTTGCCCAAAGAAAGTCCCAAAAGAAATATACAAAAAGAAAAGATAGAAACAGATAAGAGACGAAAACATTTTTTCCATACTTTTCTTTATTTACTTGGTGAAGGGACTAACCGACGCTACATCCCAAGACGTTGCGTGGTGCCCAAAACACCTGACAGCAAAATGGTGTTGTCGGTTCGACAGACACTGGGACACTGCCTGAAAGAGAAAGATGATATCGTTTCCTTTTTCAATGGGAAAAATCCTTCTTTCTTTTACGCATGCGTCATCTCATTTTCCGTTCGAGACCTCTGGGAGTTTCTTCAAATTTAATAGTTTTTCTTTTTATCTATTTATTTATTTTTTAAAATTTAGTTTTTTTAAAATTTATTCTTTCCCTACAGGTTTAAGGATTATTATCGTAGGTCATTTGAGTTCAAATCTTAGACTAGGCTGTTTGCATTTCTTGTAACTGTGATAGTAAAATACCTCAAATCTCTTCTGATTCACCAACTTCACTCTTCACACACCTAACTACTAAAACACACAAAACACAGACCAACAGACATCTACACTGCTGAAGAAAATAACATCTACCGGATGTTGACCCAACAACGGCCAGTGTCAAACTGAGAAAATCATGGTTTCTGCGCATAGGCTCCGCGCATAGTTCAAAACCCCAAGAGAATTCTCAGTTATAAAAAAGGTCTATTTTTCAACAAATCATTTTTTTTCACTAATAGAATTTTCTGGAGCCGGTGTTTAAAGTCGGGAACATATAAATTGGGCAAGCAGAGGTCACACGGGCAGCTAAATCGACGGCTGTCTGAGAGTGTCACCCGACAACACCAACAGACCATATCAAAGCAACTGCTGACCAGATAACCATCCATCAGCCGGCCAGATATTCATTAGTTTGCTTATTTTATTTATTCAATGAACGAAACAAACTAAATCATCCTATCAGTCTTATTTTTCTTGCAACCACACGCTTGTATATAACATAACCACGAGAAGGGTATAATTTCTTCTATTCTTTCCCAGTTATATTGGGCAGACTGACTTTTTAAACCTTCGTATGACAACCAGTCGGGGAGAAGGAAAGCTCTAAATTCAAACCTGTTAAACTCCGCTTAATAACTGACCTTGTGTCGCATCAGGTTGTTGAGGAGGGGTTCGGTAAACACACACACACACACACACACACACACACACACACACACACACACACACACACACACACACACACACATATATATATATATAAGGAGTGTACTTATTTTTGAATTGCTATGTATCTAATTTTTTTGTTGGAATGTTCCAATGCTGTCGAGTTTGGTAATAAATAATACCTAATAATTTTCATTTTCAGTATAAAATATTTCATCGGAAATCCTTATTTACAATTGAAAGTTTTCGCCTATTAATTCAAATAAAATGTATTCTTCTATTTTATCTATTGTTTTAAATTTTTTTCCCCTTAATTTAAAATAATATATATACATATATATATGAATATGTAACCCTATACTGGTGAAAGTTTTAAAACATTTTCATTTTTTTTCTTTTGATCTCCTATGAATTTTATTTTCACAAATAGGGTTCAGTTGCAGAATAATTTTTTAATGAAAAATTTTCGTAAAAGTAGTATAGTTTTAATTAAAATTTTTATTTATCCTCAAAAAATTATGCGATACCAGAATCTAAGAATTCACGTATTGTTGTATACTGACCTTCGACCCGGCCAAACATGCCATTCCAAAGTGATGCACCGGAAGGAAGTGACACATTCCGATGGCAGTTATGAGAAGAAAGTGACCTGTGCACTACATGACAGTTATTTCCACTTGATGACGATCAAACATGCCATTCCAAAGATTGAGTGGGCGATTGAACTATTATATAACTCAGTGAAGTTGGAGATCAGATGAGTTAATGATAAGATGCGGTAGAGAGAACAGCATTCAGCGAAGTGGGCCCCTGGGCTTCCGGTTGAGCAGTCTAGGAGAACGAGAACGACACACGGCTATGTCCAGAGGGGCTGGGGAGGTCAATATGTTGCAGTCTTTGTTCGGTCTCCAGCTCCCTCTCTCACACACAACCCTTTCAATAAAGTGAGAGGTATATTTTTTTAAAGAAGTCTTCGCTCGTCTTTATTCATTGCGTCAATATGTATTCTGGTTTGGTTTGGTTTCTTTGTTTAATGGCATATCAACATTTGCAGGTTATTTAATGCCAAAGCCACTGAAGATCAGTAGTGGTACTATTTAAACCATAAGGGGGTTCATACCTTTCCCAAGGTTATTTGTCCGAAAGTGAACGTAATAGCGTGACTGGAGCAGTCTATCGCTTTAACCATTACACCACGAGGATATCCCCCAATATGTATTCTGCATGTATATATAGATGTATATGCATGTGAGCATACAACACGTTTTTGACCAAGTAAACCTCTGGCCGGCTTGGGTAGGATTTGAAACCATTATCTTCTGACAATGCTCACCCGGAACCGTTGAGACTCAACGCCTCTATCCGCTGTGCCACGAGCCCCGAACGTGGTGCGATAGACAACAACTATGGAAGGCAGTAATTACTGGGGATACGGTTACAAGACTCATCATTCCTATCCGAGGTCGCGGTAAATCACCTGAAGAAGGCCAGAGGTGAAATTTGGCCGAAACGTTGTGAAAGAAGAAACAACACAAAAAACTACCAAGATGAGGACAAAAAGTCCGCAATAAATAAGAATTAATTCTCATGTTTTTACGAATAGAAAAATATAGATTTTAAAACCAGAAGCCAGGAGCTGTTTTTTAAAATACTTTAATTTATTTTTGAGATATTTATATATGTTGTATATTGACCTTTGACAGAGTCGGATGTTCCAGTTGTGTAAACAACGTGACTGCAGGATGCACCAGTGTAAATAAGTGGAAACACGTCACGTGGGACACAAACGGAATACGAGGGCGTTGTGAAATTATATATACACGGCCCGCAGCAGGGGTCAGTCTTCAATCTCAGTCTTGGGTCTAGATACGGTCAGTTACGGAGACTGGCCGACAGGCACCCGGTGAGGCAACGGCTCGCAGAAGCCCCTGGCCGGGAATCTGAAGAGGCAAAGATATAAGGCCCCGAAGATAACACGGCGTGGTATGGTCAAGAGAAGAAAAATCTATGGATCAACATGGCAATCTGTCTCTGTCTCTCTCTCTCACACTATAGATGTTTCGATCCTCTTTCGAAGAATAAAGAGAGATGAATATTTTTTTATAAAGAAAAGTGTTCTTGTGATTCTTTCCCCATGCTAAATCATTATTCATCTCTTCATAATGTCGGTATGGAATACAACCGAAATATACTTGCCCAGTCGGCTGGGTCTATAGAATACACCGACTGCATCTCCTCAGAGGGGTAAGACCCCCACCTCCAACGAGTGTCCTGGATTTATGACACTAAACAATCTAATGGTGAGGTTCCTGTGAGGCTGGGGCTTTGGGTGAATGCAGAGCACTCCTTCATTGCTATTACTTCCAGGTCCACTCCGACTCAGAATGGTAGCACCTGATAGGGCCCTATCTATAGGTTAAATCGAACTAAACACAGATAATTTAAAGTATTCTTATCAAATACCAATAATTCTATTTAATATTTGTTCCTTTGCACACAATCAAATGGTTTCAAGTATTGTTATCAAACACTAATAATTCTATTTGATATTAGTTTGTTTGCACACAGTTTAATCATTTGTTTGCATATAGTTAAATGGGTTTGTCAGGATTAAAAGAGAAATAAAAAGTAATGTTGTCTCCCTTTGTCGATGGTGACCCGAAGGCTCCCTTTTCAATAGCTACTACACCAAGGTGTAAGGGAGGGCGCTACTCCTTCCCTGGATTGCTCCACTTTACCCTTGATCCGTACCTTATAATGCTGATTGTTACGCAAGGAGGCATCAAGTACCATTTTTTGAGTCTTTGGTATGACTCAACCTGGGATTGAACCCAGGTCTCCCAGGCCATTGGCGAACACTCTAACCGCTTGACCAATGTCCGGTATAAAAGAGAAATAATAATAAAAAAATAAATCCGGAAAGTTAATTGTTTCCAGGAGGCCTCTGACAGGAAGCGAAATCGGCGTATGCCAAAAAAGAAGAGGTTCATGGCTGGTTCTGTTTTGTTTGGTTTGTTTTTATGGCATATCTACCATTGTAGGTTATCTAATGTCAAATCAACTTTTATACATATAAACAGTTCAATTTCAAACAATTCAGTTTAGCATAAGCACAGTTTTTTGTTTACTCACAGATGTCAAAACAGTTCTGTTTCCAATGATTCAGTTTAGCGTAGTACAGTTTAATTGTCAAAAACTGTTCTATTCCACGCAATTCAGTTTAGCATAAGAACGCAGTTTAGTTCTATTTGACGCATAGATAGGACCCTATCAGATGATACCAGTCCGGATCAGAGTGAACCTGGGAGCGATGGCATTCCCAAAAGCTCTAGCATTAGTGGAGCCTCACCATCTGATTGTTTAGTGTCATATCCAGGACCCTCGTTGTGGGGGAGTGTTACCTCTCAGCAAAGATGCAGTCGGTGCATTCTACAGCCCCAGCCAACTGAGCTAGGCTTCCTGGTGCCGAGGAAAATTCTCTCATTAAGTTGTAACTACTTCTACAGGAAAAACCTTTTCCCTCGGCTGCTTGTAGTGAGCGTACGAGCTGATTGGGTCCCAGAGTCAGCCGTGTCTCCTGCTCGCGGCCGCTTCTGCTAAACACACTTATCTGAACACACGTTGAACTTCAAACTTATAACTCACCAAAAATGACTCTAAAATTATTCAACGGCTTGTCTGGGAAACGCGACTATTTCTACTGGTTTAGGAAAACATTTACACCACAGAATGGTCATTAAACCCTAAAATAAAGTTTGAGTTTAAAACTATCCTTGTCTCTTTTTTTCCATCCTCACTTCTCTTGCAGCTTCTCACAGACAAAGACAACAAGTGAATAGGGTAAGAAGAAAAAGTAGTCAGATATGAAACTTAGAATTATCCCAACGGAATTTACCAATTCACCGACAACCTACACCACCACGACAACCATGAAAATAATACAATTCTTCATCTTACTCCTCATAGTTTCAAGTATTGCTATGTAATGCTAACAATTCAGTCTAACATCAGACTTTTGTTTGCAAACATTTCAAACGTTGAACAGTTCTATTTGATTCAAAGACGAAACCCTAACAGATACCACCACTCTGGCTCAGAGTGGACCTAAGAGTAATGGCAATGAAGGGATACTCAATATTCTCCGGAACAGAAGCCTTATAAAAAATCATTTCTAAGAAAAGAATCAAGCTGACCACGTGCGGCACTTGATTTGGCCGGAGTGGAGAAGGGAGAAGTTATCCCAGACAGTGTGGCACCAAAAAGTGACTTCCTCCTTTTTGTCAAGAACTACAAGCCTGACCCTCAGTACGAATTCGGGGACCGAACTGTAAATGCAAGAAAAATTAGCCAGTTGATTGTCACTCGCTTCTTGAATGAAGCTTCCCAAGATTAAAAAAAAATTCTTTTTATCATACAACGTGTGAAAGCACGTGCGATACCCCATCCTCATCAGCCGCCAACCAGGGTGATAACACAGTTTCGGTAGCTCAAGGCGGTACTGCCTTGAATGAAGCTTCCCAAGAAATAAAAGTAAAAATAAATGAAAGTCGACTATTGAAGTTCTACCAAGAAAATTCAACTGAAAGAAAATTCAACCGAGAATTCTGCGGAAAAGAACCTTAAAGAAGACACGAAATTCAAAGAACTCTGAAACCTTTCGATAAAACAAAAAAGAAAAGAAAAGAAAAATACTCAAATTCAAAGATAAGTTTCCCGCAAATTGTACAAAAATTTGCAACACTTTATCTTTTCTATCCCTTTCTTTCTTATTTCTTTGTATAAAATTCCCTTTAAAAAATTTTATTGTCTGTGTTATCTTTTTGAACTAAAAAGCTACGGCACTTACTGTTAAAACTTACCGTATGACCTTACCGTTAATGGCACAGTAAAGCCCCCTAAAAACTTTACCCAGTTAAATACTAAACTTGGCTTTAGTGGCACTCACTTCATATCAAATTTTATCCCCACTTCTCAAAATCCTTTTTGCCTAACGAACAGATGGTTCAGTGTCATATGCAGGACATTCGTTGGTGGGGAAAATTTTACTCCTTTGCAGAGATCCAGTCGGCCTCAGCTGACTGGGCTATCCTTGTTATCATCATCATCATCATGTCACACCATCAGCACGGATATCCCTGATCCTTTCCCCCCCACCCCGACTCTCTATCGTCCATTGCTTCCGATAGGTCGTCAGGGCTACATCCCGTATCGGCACAGAGCTGCTGTATGTAGGTTCTAGCTGGTCGTCCTGCCTTTGCTCGTCCATGTGAAGGGGTCCAAAGGAGTACATCACTACATCGTCCCTACTTCTCTAGCATGTCTGCTGGTTTGTTGGGTGCTGCCTCTAGGACTTGTTCAATATTGCTCTTAGCATTCTTTTGTAGTTGCCGCCAAGCTTTGTCTCCATACGTTTAGTTCGCGTCTATGTAGTGCATCCATATAGCAGTATCGACACGACCGCTGCTTAGAAGAAACTCCGTTTTATTTTATCGGTCAGGTCTGACTTCCGTATGACCGATAGCTATCGTAGCTGTCCATGTTGATGTCTGTCTCAGTTGATGAGACACTGCTTCCTATGTCGGTGAACTTGTCTACTAGTTTCAGAGAGCTACCGTTTAGTGTGGAGATGTCGCCTGTTTGATATTGAGCTCTACTTGGATGTAAATACTATAAGTGATTTAGTTAGTGTAATATTTTTACATAAATCGATTTATTAATGTTTCCATTTCATTTGAAATTAAAAAAATATTCTAACATTTTAATAACTTTTTAATTTACATAACCTCGAATTTGTTAGGTTCGTCAACATTTAGTTGATTTAAATATTTAAAATACATTAGAATGAAGTAGATATACGTGGTGCCTTCAATAAGTT
Organism: Sepioteuthis lessoniana; assembly: GCA_963585895.1. NCBI lineage: Eukaryota > Metazoa > Mollusca > Cephalopoda > Myopsida > Loliginidae > Sepioteuthis > Sepioteuthis lessoniana. The sequence goes on along the minus strand of CAUZXS010005170.1, from coordinate 124,159 downwards.
TTCAGACTTTTTTTGTTCAGGCATCTAAAATTGTCGTAGACTCTTGAAAATTCTCTATGTTATTGCTAGACATCTTATGAGATGACTGACCACCTTTTATGATTTCAGGTTCAAATGAACAGCTACAGCAGCAAATGGAATACACCCTACTAAAGCCTGATTGTCACAGCGGGTGAATTTCAAAAATGCAATCTGGACGTGAGGACACTTTAGAAGAAGAATATGTAATAAAATTCTGTTTTAAACTTGGAAAAAATACCACAGAAACGTATGGAATGCTTCAGACTGCTTTTGGAGCATCTTGCATGAATCGAGCATCAGTTTTTGAGTGGCATAAGAGCTTCAAGGAAGGCAGGGAGTCTGTGAGGGATGATGGGAGGTGTGGGAGGAGTAAGCAAGTCAATACACCACAGTTGATTGGCCAAAGTGTTAGGGTTGGGTTTACTATGTTGAGGTTTTAAGGGAGTTCAGGAAGAGATTCCTTGGGAAGAGGCCAGCACTCTTCAAATCGGGTCAGTGGTATTTCTACCAGGACAGTACACCAGTCTACAACTCCATCCTATTCACAGACTATTTGACCAAGATGGGCATCAAAACAGTTGCTCAGCCTCCCTATAATCCAGACGTTGGTCCATGTACTATTTGGTTATTCCCTAAGCTCAGAGGCTGTCGTAATGAGACAATTGAGGAGATGAAAGAGGCTGTGACAAAGATCATTGACACGCTCACACAAGAGGACTTCCATGGGGCCTTCCAGAAGTTGTTGGAACGGTACAATTGCAGTCGGAGGAGATTACTTCGAAGAGGATTAGAGTTTTATGTGTGTACTATCAATAAAAGTGCTCATACGAATAAAGTTTGGAAACTTATTTAATGATCCTCGTATTATGTTATTTTAGGTTTAATGCTGATAATTATGGTGTTACTATGTTTCAAATAAAAGTAAAATTTAACCTTAAATAATGACTTTAATGATTTTTTATTCATTTTATGGATAAGAGAGCGAAATTTTGTTAGTACTTAATTAAATGACTAAATTGACTGCAGGGTGTCCTCGTGGTGTAATGGGGGTGTCCTCGTGGTGTAATGGTTAAAGCGATGAACTGCGGAATCGTAGTACGTGAGTTCGTACTCCAGTCGCGCTATTACGTTCACTTTCGGGCAAATACCCTTGGGAAAGGTATGAACCCCCTTATTCTCCCCCCAGCTATGGGTAAATAGTAGGACGGACTAGGTTCTTCAGCCTTGGTGAGGCAACTAGTCTAGGAGAAGGAAAACTCTGAATTCAAACCTGTTAAACTCCGCTTAAAAATTGACCTTGTGTCATATCCTGCCCGAGCGGAGGGGTTGGTAAATAGGACTAAATTGACTGCAGTCTGGTAATAAGCGAGTTCGACCTCCTATTACGTTCACTTTCGAACTAATAGCCTTGGGGGAAGGCATGAACCCTATAATCCCACCGGGAGTGTCCTCCTGGTGTAATGGTTAAAGCGATGGACTCCGGAATCGTAGTAAGCGAGTTCAAACTCCTGTCGCGCTATTACAGTCACTTTCGGACAAACACTCTCGGGAAAGGTATGAACCCCCTTATCCTCCCAGCTATGGGTTAAATAGTACCACTACTGTTCTTCTAGAAGGATGGCTATGGCATTAAATAACCAACAAAGGTTGATATGCCATTAAACAAAGAGACCGAAACCTAATCCCACCAGCCCTGGGATAAATAGTACCACTCCTATTCTTCCACAAGGATGGTTTTGGCATTAAATAACCCACAAAGGTTGATATACTATTTAACAAAGAAGCAAACCCAAATAAAAAAAAAATCTGATGAAAAGAGATTTTTTTTGGCATTATTTCAAAATTTTACATTTTCCTCTTAATTTATTGCAGTTAAGGAGATATTAGTTTTTAATCGTATCATCAACTTCGATGACAGAACGTGGGTTCCGTGGTGTAGTGGTTATCACGTCTGCTTAACACGCAGAAGGTCGCGAGTTCGAAACTCGCCGGAACCTTCTTTTTATCTTTATTAAATTTTGACCGATTGATATATATTACTGGAGGCGCTCATGGTGGGATAGTTATCGTCAGAAGAAATGGAATAATTCGATCCGAGTTCAAATCCTGGACAAAGCAGTTTGCATTTCAGTTCGCTCTACTGCTTTTGAGAAACAGCTTGCTTTTGAATTTACTTTTTTGCTTCTTCATTTTAATCCCAACGGGATCAACCTTTTGTGAGGAGTGGTGTTACGTTATAACCTCGCTATATTCGAAGGAAAATAAAGGAGAAGAACGAAGATGCCGTAAGGTTTTCAAGAAGGTTTAATGGCAGCCAGAATAAAGGGTACTTTTATGCTGCAAGTCTCGTAAGAAGGGAGGAAGGAAATAGTTATTGAGTTGAGAAGAAATTACAGCAGCTAAATGCCAGAGCGGATTGTGCGTCGCTACAGTCAATGCAATGCTGAATGCCTGAGCGAAATATGCTTCGCTGTAGACATAGCAAAAGTCGTGTTTGCTGTTTAAGGACAGGAATGATGTAGTCACCCATAAATGTGTGATCCTGATGCTGTAGGAGAGAGGCATTAAGGTCTCCAGAAAAGGTTACCCAGGAAGGAGGTAGCTGGATGTCTGAGCATATTTTACGCGTCGCTGTAGACATAGCAAAAGTTAGAGACGATATAAAAATGTTCCTGTAAGTGGTGGATTACATACATCTAATTCATGTTCAACTGGGAACCCTTGGTCTAAGAGGGTAGACTCAAAAGGTGCAGTGATTCTGCTGCTATGAAAGGAGCGGACAGAAATTACGTCCGTCCTGCTTGAAAGGTTCTGAGGAAGAGATAGTTTGGCGGGCTTTCACCATTTTTATGTTGTCCGAGAAAATGGTCCGAGATGAATTGGATAGGTCATCTTCATTGGGTGAAAATATGCGACGACCATAACGGTCAAATTAATTTACACGCCAAACAAAAATACGAAGTTCTTTCTGCTACAAACCGAATCCCTAAATAGTTCCTTTAATATAGAAAGTATGGCTATTGAATCTGACTACATAATTGCAAACCTCAATCTAGCAGATATATAAAGTATATGTGAAAGCAATCGTAACTGGTTGTTGGTTGTTTTTTTTCGGTGGGGTTATGGCATATCAACCTTTGTAGGTTATTTAACGCCAAATCAATTTTTATGAAGATAGTTCTATTTCAAACAATTCAGTTTAGCATAAGTACGCAGTTTAAATGTAAGTACAGTTTAATTGTGAAAAACATTTCTATTTCGAGCGAATCAGTTTAATCAAACAGTTCTAATTCAGTTAATTCAGTTTAGTATAAGTACAGGTTTTCTTTGCACACAGCTAAATATCAAAACAGTTCTATATTAAACAAATCAGTTTATTGTAAGTACATTTTCAATGTCAAAAACAGTTCCATTTCAAACAATTTAGTTTAGCATAAGCACGCAGTATAAATGTAAGTACGGTTTAATTGTCAAAAACATTTTTATTTCAAGCAATTCAGTTTAGTCAAATAACTCAGTTTAGCATAGGTATGCCGTTAGTACTATTTAACCCATAGATAGAGCCCTATCAAGTGCTACCACTCCGGGCCAGAGTGGACATGGGAGAAATGGCAATAAAGGGGTGCTCCGCATTCCCCAAAGCTCCAACATTATTGGAACATCACTATTAGATTGTTTAGTGTCATATCCAGCACACCCGTTGGGGGTGGATTTTACCCCTCTGCAGAGAAGCAGTCGGTGTATTCTACGGCCCCAGCCGACTGGGCAACAATCGTAACTGACACAGAAATATGGATATATTGTTTTTCTTTTATAACAATAAAAGAAAAAAACAAACAAACGAAAAAACAAAAAAACAAAAAACAAAAAAAAAAAAACCCGCAAAAAACAAACGATTAAACATTAATGCTCTTGTTGGGGTAATAATTTACTCAGTGTTTTGCTTAAATGTGGCACAAAGCCCAATGAATGAGGCACCCAATGAGACTGTTGTTGGGGTAGGCTTGTGTTTGTCCGCGTGTAGGCTTTCGAATCCGTATTGGGAGGTAGCGAATGAAAATTTTTAAGTAAAACGAACAAAAATAAACGAAACAATGAATGAATGAGAAAGAGAGGTCGGGAGAGCGTTACACAGCCTTTTATATTGCCCGAAGAGGTCATCTGAAAGGAACGGCATAATTCATTCTCATTGGACGAAAATATGAAATCGAAACCTTAACGGCCAAAATAATTCCCGCGCCAGACAATAAATTTGAAATTATTTCTTTCTGCTACAAGTTTATTAAAACTGCCTTTCAACCATGTGTTTCTAACGCCTGCGTCTCAGCTACTATACCACCTTTTTCCCCTGACCGTTATATCCAACGTCTTTTCAAAATCTCCAAGAAGTCGGTAGGTTAAAATAGATATTTATGTTCACTTTCTCCATCCGATTGCAGATGCATACAGAAACATAACGACGCAATGAAGACGAGCGGACACAGTTCTTTAGAAAAATATACCTCTCACTTTATTTGAAAGGGTTCGAAAGGGTTACTAAAGGTTTTACTGTGTGAGAGGTGAATTTGGAGTCTGAACAGAACTGCAACATATTGACCCCTCACTCTTATGGCCATAACAGCGTTTCTTTCCCATTCTCCTGTCCTGCTCAACCGGGGGCCTGGGGGCCTAGCCTCTCTGGGACATGGTCCTCATTCCAGCATCTTCTCTCCAACTGATCTCGACTCCAACTGCTCAATCGGGAGTCCTGTGGGCCCCCTCTGCTGGGTGCTGGTCCTCTCCACAGCATCTTATCTCCAACTAACTCGAACTTCCTGTGCACCGAGTTATATTATTGTTTTACGTCCACTCAATTCAACCTGTCGACAGTCAAGGCTATCCCCTTAATACCTTCGACCGGATGCACCTGTTATTTACGTAGGTGCATTTCCTATTTTGACAGCTCAGCCGGGGTCAATATGCAACACGATAAGGGTTTAGTACCAGGGCAAATTGTTGTCTTGCTTTGTTACATTAAGAAGAAGTAAAATAAATAAGTGAACGAGAAGGTTGATAAGTTCGATAGGCTTTAATAACAGCTTGAAAGAAACTCCGTACTGTGAGTCGTATATCGGGAAGAAGTAGCTTAGCATGTTCGAACAGGAATTTAGCATCGAATCTGAAGTTCCGATGACCAGTTTGTTGAGAAAGTATGAATAATGGTCGAAAATTGAATACGCTCTCCTCATGTTCAAGTCGGTCTGTCCTGCAAGAAGAATAAGCGAGGAAGAGTGAGAGAAAGCGTTTACACGGCCTTTTATATTACCCAGGAAGGTCACCCGAGCAAAATGGCATAAATCATTCTCGTTGGACGAAAACTAAAACCGAAACTTCAACAGCCAAAATAATTCCCGCGCCAGACCATAAATTTGAAAATATAAATCACCACGTGATTTAATGGTGGTCTAACGAGAATTTTAAATTAGTTCTTTCTGCGACAAGGGTCAGGAGGTGAGTCGGTGTATGTTAGTCTTTGTTAGCTGGCTTTGCGTGTCACGTGGGTTATTAGGCGCAAACATCTTTGTCCTACATGTCGACTCTAAAAGGTTTTTAAATTGGGAGTTAGCATTGGTCAAATCTGTCCTTTTATATATATATATATATATATATATATATATATAATCATACACGGACAGACTGTTTCGTTGTATCACAACTCTTCAGTGGGGGTAGACACGCTAGATTCTAGAAGCTGGGATCGAGATCCAGCTGACTAAAACGCCCACCTAAGATTCTACCTCTCAGCCACGAGGAAACCAGCGCAACGAAGGAAATTTAAACGCTTATGTATCACATTTGTTTTGTTTACATACGAGGTCTGGATTATAGGGAGGCTGAGGAACTGTCCTGATGCCCATCTTGGTTAAATAGTCTGTGACAAGGATGGAGTTGTGGACTGGTGTATTGTCCTGGCAGAAATGCCACTGACCCGATTTGAAGAGTGCTGGCCTCTTCAGACAAAATCTCTCCCTGAACTCCCTTAAAACCTCAATATAGTAAACCTAACCCAAACCCTTTGGCCAATCCACTCTGGTGTATTGACTTCCTTACTCCCCCTACACCTCTCACCATCCCTCACAGACTCCCTGGCTTTCTTGAATCTTTATGCCTCTCAAAAACTTCTATTGGTTTCATGCAAGATGGTTGAAAAGCAGTCTGAAGCATTCCATACTTTTCTGTGGTATTTTTTCCATGTTTAAAACAATTTTATTGCATATCATTCTTCTAAAGTCTCCTCACGTCCAGATTGCAATGTTGAAATTAACCAGCTGTGACAATAAGGCTTTAGTAGGGTGTATTCCAATTACTGCTGTAGCTGTTTATTTGAACCTGAAATCATAAAAATTGGTCAGTCATCTCATAAGATGTATAGCAATAACATAGTGAATTTTTAAGTGTCTACGACAATTTTAAATGCATGCACAAAAAAAGTCTGGAAACTTATCGTATGCACCTCGTATATCCGAGGAACCATTATACTATACTTGAAACCATTTAACTGTATGCAAGCAAATGAGTTCTCGCTCACTTGTTTAAAAATAAAGTAACCCTCAAACCATTTACTTAAAAATCATTTGTATGTATAAACAAGATTTGGC
>CAUZXS010005170.1:0-112500 GCA_963585895.1 Sepioteuthis lessoniana | reverse complement strand
GAATTATTTTAATTCCTAAATGATTTCTTTTACCTCGTTGTCCATTTAATTAAATTATCAATTAATTAATTTGTTTATTCATTTATCTCTCTACCTATCTATTTCTTAATGACATTTGTTGAACTTCATGGATGTGTGTGTAAACGGCATAAATATATACTCTACCATTTATCAAAGCAAACATAAATTTTAGTTTAAATATATTTTTTTTCAGTCTTAAATCTCGACTGCCGGATCACGCGGGATGTATTTTTTGTGTATTTGTAAACTATTGTTTTCTTTTTTTTTTTTTCTTTTTTTTAAAAGTTTTTGTCAGCGAAATAACACAGGTGAAAAGCGATCAACATTATGACATCATCAGTTTTTATTTATCTATTTATTTTTACATATACAATTTCATCGTAAACGTCATTGTTTTAACCAATCGTGAAAATGTATAATGATTGATTTTGACTTGCCAAGCCGGCAGTTTAGCAACAGAGTACAATAGCCTGCTAGTAGCATTTCATCAACAACTTTACTTCCCAAGACGTCAGTGCACTTCAGCTGGTGCAATGATTAGCAAGCTAGACTAGTAAATTTTCACGATTTTGATCGAGTCTCATTGGATGCCCTATTCATATGGCCTTGTGCCACATCTAAGCAAAAAGGTCTTGACTGTATCTCCTCGATGAGGCGTAAGATCTCCCTCTTCCTTAAAAAAAAAAAAGAAGTTGTCTGGGTATGACACTGGACTGTATCTGATAGTTAGGCTCCAGATCTGCAGATCTAGGAGAGTGTGGAATTACACCTTCGTTGACATTAGGCTGAGGTCCACTCTAGTTCGGACTGGTGGTAACTGTTTAGGTTTGTTACAAGATGAGATCTTGCCTTGATTTGAAAAAACAAAAAGAAAGGAGAAAAGAAGAAAAGAAAAAAAAATCGGAAGTTACCACTTCGAGTTCTCAACTTAAAATGAAAAGTTAGTCGCTCACGCATGGGCTCCGCGCAGAACTTCCGTTTGCGATAAATTAACAAAAAAAAAAAAAATACATTAATAAATATCCAATCGGAACGCTTCCCGCGGGGCACAAAAATTGCCGTTTGTGAGCCTACAAAAAATATATAAATAGACGGACCAAATAATCATCAGTCAGACTTGTTCCTTCACACGACCCGTGTTAAGGATTCTACGCACCGTCCGGCGCCTGTCATCCGATACATCAAACGATCGCCGCCGCTAAGAACATTGCCCTAATTCCGAAGAAAACCATCCCTTCACCACGAGACAAGTACAGTACATGAACTTTGTAACTACTACCACTGAATTCATTCTTTTAACTGTGAACATATTTCTCCATTCTACTCTCTGTACTTAATCTATTTATAAAAAATTTTCTATAACATCATTACTGTGTTATTGTGAGTATCTATACGTTCTTTGTTTTGCAACCATACGCATTTCTCGCCCACAACTCAGAATATAACAGGTTTTATCTATGGTATATATTTAAAAATTATTTGTATTGGATAGGAATGCTTGAAACCATGTGACTGTGTATGCATTATTGTTGTTAGATAGGAATACTTTAAATCATAACGGTTGGTAAATCACGTATTAGACAAGAATACTTGATACTATGTAGTAACTAAATTGAGTTCGGAACTGGCTTTTTTTTTCTCATTTTTTTCCCTTGTGTCCAATTTCTAAAAATTGAAGTGTATTTTGTGTTTCCGTAATAAAAAATTATTTTATGGAAAGAGAAGAGAATTGTTTGCTTTGTTCTTGAAGGTATATTGTTATATCAACGCATGGCTGCAAAGAAAGTACCCCCCCCCCACAAAAAAAACCAAATAAAACAGTTACAAAAACAAACAACACGAAGGCACGTAAAAATTTTAACAATTGTATTGGAAACAAATGAGTAAAAAGTTAAAATAACTGGGTTTGTAAAAACGTGTTGAGATGGAATTAAAAAGTGGAAAATGTCCTATGCTTAATAATGGTAGGATTGTTAGACTTCCGCGCACGCGGTCGATCAGATGTTACGAGTGCAGAGAGGAGAGGGGTGTTCAGTGATTTACGGCTTAGTAGCTTTTTTCAAAGCGGAAAAAAGGAAGGTCAATGTGGGTGATGTGTGGTTTCGAGTTTCGCCTCTGTCTGTTTCTCTCTCGGTTGGAGTTCTGTTCTGCGGACCATCGTCTGCCTTCTTTTGATTTGTCCGCTGTCGAGAAATTTGTTTTTTATATCGTTTTTCTCTTCTGATCGGATCGGATTGGGTTTTCTTTGTTTTTTTACTGCGAAGATAACGGATGGACCGAAAAATTACTTTTAATTATTTTTATTTTTTGACAAATTTCATCGACATTTCGCTATGCGCTGATCTTATGCGCAGAAACCCCTTTTCTCCACTTTGAAGAAAGTCTCAGCACCGATAACATCTGGTGAATGCTCTTGTGGGCGCTAGTTGCAATCATTATTTTGTGTGGATGATAAATTAGAAAGAGATCTCTTTCAGTCATATAACAATATCAACTTAGCTCTGCGTTACGTGGCGTAATGGTATAGGAAATGATACAATTTCCTCTTCAGAGAAAGTTCTAGAAAAAACGGATCAATCTTGGCGCAATTGTAAACGTAAAATGCCTCGTGTTCCAGAAAATTCAAGAATTTGTGGAAAACTCATTTAAAAAAATCAAAACACTCGACCACATTTTTTGACCAATCGTGTAAGCTAAAAAAATATTTGGTCACTTTCTTTGTTCGGAATTTGTGGAGCAAACGCATGTGTGTGTGATTCTTCCAAATACGACAAAGTCAAAACATCTTCAAAGGCATTTGAGAAAAGTTCACTTGTTACCCTGTCGAGACGAATGTAACTGTGTCTCAAAGTCCCAAATGCAGCTTTACTTACTTGACCGCCGGACGAACCGTATCAAGTTACAGTCGTCAACTTGAAAGATAGCGTATTAACTCCACGTGCTGGCTAGAGATTCACCATTGTCTACATTGACATAACATTTTTTGGTCTTCAGATCTATCCAAGAATAAAATTTCTCTATTTTTGTAGCACTCGTGTTAATTGTATTATTTTTATTAACATTAGTCCACTGTAATGTTTATCGCATCTGATTAATACCGAAACGGTTGCGAATTTGAAACTTGCTTTTCTCTCCTTTCCTTAACTATCTAAAATCCGAGATAATATTTCCGGTTTCTTAAAAAAAAATGATTTTAAGGAAACTGGAAGCAGTTGTTTTTCAAAAGGAATTGTTATTGCATTTAACTGGGTTCGTTGTGTAGTGTTTATCATACTTGCTAAACATATCGATTTTTACTATTTTGTAACTCACCGGAATATGACTTTTTCCATGTATTCATTTTCCATGTATTCATTTTTTCATTGTCTACATTGACATAACATTTTTTGGTCTTCAGATCTATCCAAGAATAAAATTTCTCTATTTTTGTAGCACTCGTGTTAATTGTATTATTTTTATTAACATTAGTCCACTGTAATGTTTATCGCATCTGATTAATACCGAAACGGTTGCGAATTTGAAACTTGCTTTTCTCTCCTTTCCTTAACTATCTAAAATCCGAGATAATATTTCCGGTTTCTTAAAAAAAAATGATTTTAAGGAAACTGGAAGCAGTTGTTTTTCAAAAGGAATTGTTATTGCATTTAACTGGGTTCGTTGTGTAGTGTTTATCATACTTGCTAAACATATCGATTTTTACTATTTTGTAACTCACCGGAATATGACTTTTTCCATGTATTCATTTTCCATGTATTCATTTTTTCATTGTCTACATTGACATAACATTTTTTGGTCTTCAGATCTATCCAAGAATAAAATTTCTCTATTTTTGTAGCACTCGTGTTAATTGTATTATTTTTATTAACATTAGTCCACTGTAATGTTTATCGCATCTGATTAATACCGAAACGGTTGCGAATTTGAAACTTGCTTTTCTCTCCTTTCCTTAACTATCTAAAATCCGAGATAATATTTCCGGTTTCTTAAAAAAAAATGATTTTAAGGAAACTGGAAGCAGTTGTTTTTCAAAAGGAATTGTTATTGCATTTAACTGGGTTCGTTGTGTAGTGTTTATCATACTTGCTAAACATATCGATTTTTACTATTTTGTAACTCACCGGAATATGATTTTTTCCATGTATTCATTTTCAAAAATTAGAGTCGTATTTAGTGTCGTTTTTTAAAAACTGATTTTAAGGGAACAGAAGACAATGAATTGGTGTATTTTAAAAGAAGGCGTTTCCTCTGGGTAATTGGTTCCTTGGTATTGTGGGGTGAAGTGTATGGAAAAGAAGCGGAATAGATAATGGTTGTAAAACGGCGTGGACAAAATGAACATTTAAAAACAAGGCGAACGAACAAAAACAAATTTATATTCTATAATATCAAAACTTACATTAATACATGAAAACATAACTAACTCTAACATACTGATAGTGTGTATATATATGTGTGAGCTCGTGTGTGTATGTGTGTGTGTGTGTGTGTGTAACACAACTAAACTACAAAAAGAATTGTAAAATTAAAATGTCTTTTTTCTATGATTAGAAACCGGTAGTTTTTTAAAGACGGGAAAGCGTCTCATAGTTCTTGTACAATAATGTCTGCGAGGCATGGTGTTGCTGATACGGAGAAATTTGGTCAAAGAGAAGGTGTTGCCGCTACGAAGGAATTTCGTCAAAAGGAGAGTGTTGCCGCTACGAAGAAAAATCGTAAAAGAGAGAGAATGTGTTTTAAGACAGCGTATTTATAGAAAAAATCGTCTTATCAGTGGCTCAAGACGCAGGACTTGAATTTTCGCGCGCCGACGTAGTTGTAAGCATATCACGTGGTCCTCCTGGCCAATGGTTTCCCGAGACTGAACATTGAGCGTCTGCCATCTTTGTGGGAACAAGTGGCATACCGCCCAAATTAAATTATAGGAGTGTAAAGTCCTATAGTATAGTGATAATAACGACTCTTGCAGAACTTAGAGAGATTGGAACTCGTCTCACTCTGCTTTTCTTTCCTCGTATTCATTTAAAAAAATGTTTCGTATTTTGTGGCTCCTTTTAAAAAAAAGCTGATTTTAAGGAAGCGGGAAGCAATTATTTGTATTTTAAAAAATGGATTGTATGTGTGAAGTTGGTTCTATGGTGTAGTTGTGTGGCTGTATTTCTCCGTACATAACACACTGAAGGACACTTCTGGTGGTGTAATGGTTAGCAAGCTGAATTAGCAAACCTTCGCGAGTGAGTTTGATTCTCACTGGGTGTCCCATTTATACGACAAGCGGAATCCAGCTGGAGTATGGGGAAAGTTCCTAGAGACCAAATATACTTCAGAATTGCTCGTTTTTGTTTACAGAAATACGCTTCGTAGGATTCTGAAAATATCGACGACTTTGGTACCATTTAAGTAAAATAAGTAAAGTTGGCGACTGTCGTCCAGAGCGACCAGAAGGCTTCCTTTTCAATAGCTACTTCACTGAGATGTAGGGGAGGGCGTTACTCTTTTCTCTGGATTGCTCCATTTTACCATTGATACATACCTTATATTACTGAGTGTTAAGCAAGGAGGTATCAAGTACCATTTTTAAAATCTTTGGTATGACGCGACCTGGGATTGAATCCAGGTTTCCCGGACCATTGGCAAACACCCTAGTCACTAGGCCAATGAGCCTGTTTAGGTACCATGTACAAGTAAAAAAAAGTGTAAATTTCGAGACGAAAAAGAAACAGAGGAGTAACTAGAGGAACTGATAATCGTTGGAACAAACTGTTAAGTTTTTACGTACGAAGTAAAATATCCAAACAAAAGTTAAAAGAGATGGACTCAACAAAAGGATTAAGTTTATTCACTACCGGTAGAGACATACGTCGAATAACCACTACTGTTTTAACTTTGTCGGTCTCAGTCAAATGTCCGTCCACCATGTATCATGGCGACTAAAATGTCTCTCTATATCTCCTATTCTTCCGATCTCAACAATCCCACAATGCACTATCCACGGGAGGCAACGACCTTTCTATCCCTCAGTGGGAAATAACTTTGATATTTTTCGTTAGGTCTCTACCCTAACACACCTCGAGCAACCAAAACAACTCTCCCCTAAGGATCAGACATTCTCTGTATAGAAAACTCGTAACATATACAGAATACATAAAGCTTCAATAGACAACATGAGCTAGCTGATATATAAGACCATAAAGGAAAAGGTATTGACGCTATCAAGCACACCCCAAGCGATATCAAATGCAAATGATTTAGAGAGACATACCTCCAATCCAGAGAAAGATGTACAGCGTGGGGCACAGTGTGCACAGTGTGTACAGTATGCGACCAAAAGAACCACTGGACTAAATAAAGGAGGTGCCCGTGGTGTAATGGTTATCGTCGTAGGAAATGGACACGGTGACACGAGTTCAAATCCTGGACGAGACTGACTGCATTTCACATAGTACTAATACCCTTGGGAAAGGTATGAATCTAATTATTCTCCCTCCAGCTATGGGTAAATAGTAGGGCAGACTAGGGTCTTCAGCCTTGGTGAGGCAACTAGTCTAGGAGAAGGAAAACTCCGAATTCAAACTCCGCTTAAAAATTGACCTTGTGTCATATCCTGCCCGAGCGGTGGGGTTGGTAAATATGATAAATAAAGGAGGTGCCCGTGGTGTAATGGTTATCGTCGTAGGAAATGGACACGGTGACACGAGTTCAAATCCTGGACGAGACTGATTGCATTTCACATAGTACTAATACCCTTGGGAAAGGTATGAATCTAATTATTCTCCCTCCAGCTATGGGTAAATAGTAGGGCAGACTAGATTCTCCAGCCTTGGTGAGGCAACTAGTCTAGGAGAAAGAAAACTCTGAATTCAAACTCCGCTTAAAAATTGACCCTGAGTCATATTCTGCCAGAGCGGTGGGGTTGGTAAATATGATAAATAAAGGAGGTGCCCGTGGTGTAATGGTTATCGTCGTAGGAAATGGACACGGTGACACGAGTTCAAATCCTGGACGAGACTGATTGCATTTCACATAGTACTAATACCCTTGGGAAAGGTATGAATCTAATTATTCTCCCTCCAGCTATGGGTAAATAATAGGGCAGACCAGGGTCTTCAGCCTTGGTGAGGCAACTAGTCTAGGAGAAGGAAAACTCTGAATTCAAACCTATTAAACTCCGCTTAAAAATTAAAAAATATCCTGCCCGAGCGGAGGGGTTGGGTAAATATGATAATGGCGTAACCATTCCACAACGTGGGTATGTGAGCCTACAATGCGCATACAACCAGGAATGGAGAAAGATCAAATTTTACGTGGTTATCTCAGAAGGCCCAGCTGTATTGGGACTACCTTTCCTCAGAGAGCTGAAGCTAGTAACCATATATTATACCATTCAACAAATAAAATGCCCAGTTAACTTCACGGGAGACCTAATGGAAATATATCGTGATCATTTTGGTAAAGTTGGCAAATTTAAAAGTGAATACGGTATAGTATTGAAAACCGGTCCAATGAGTAGAGTGTTCGCCAATGGTCCAGGAGACCAGGGTTCAATCCTAGGTCGAGTCATACCAAAGACTTTAAAAATGATACTTGATACCACCTTGCTTAGCACTCAGTACTATAAGGTGAGGATCAAGGTAAAGTGGAGCAACCCTGGGAATTGAGTAGCGCCCTCATCTACACCTCTGTGTAGTAGCTATTGAAAAGGGAGCCTTCTGGTCACCCTCGACTAAGGCCGCCAACTTTACTTATTGAAAACCAACAATAACCCTGTAATCCATGCGCTCAGGAAATCTATTTACCTTAAGGACGAAATCAAAGCTGAATTTGGTGATATGATGATCCAAAGAATTATTATTAGGAGGATGAGTATACTGACTGGGTCAGTAACGATGTGTTTGTACCAAAAAGCAGTGGAAAACTCAAGATATGCTAAGATTCAAAAGATATGAAGCTAGCCTCATGGCCGCTACGTTAGAGGAGGTCTCACAAAAATTACAAAAATGGATGCCAAAAATGGCTTTTGGTACGTCAAGCTGGATGCTAAACACAATCAATTTTCTCTTTGGTCGATATTACTTCAAGAGTAAGCCATTTAACTAAGCACTGTCTCAAGATATTTTCCAGCAAAAATGGACATTATACGATATGTATTTACTAACCATTCCACACGAGCCAGAGGTGACACATGGTCAATTTTTAAGAAGAGTTTAAAAGGTTTGAATTCAGAAGAATTTTAAGAAGAGTTTAAAAGGTTTTGAATTCTAAACCGGTCGCCATATCAAGGTTAAAGAGCCCAATCTGCCTGACTATTTATCTATAGCTGGAGGAATAATATTTGGATTTATACCTTTCTAAAGGGTATTAGGGCAATGTGAAATACTCGTCCAGGATTTGAACTTGGGATACCGTTTCCATTTCCAACGACGATAACAATTACTCCACGTGCACCTCCCCATGTGAGCTCATGTATAATCGAAAACTTGTCAGCAACATATCAGTCAAATGCACAAACCATCAGGCAAAGAAAGACGAAATAGCAAACAACCTATACCAAAGACAATCGACAGAAAAATTATATCACGACGAGCTTCCCATACTCCATACGGGACAACCTATCCTTGTACAAAACCAGGAAACAAGCAAATAGACACCTGCGATGGTAAAACGGATATACACGGAACCAAGATCCAATATAGGACAAATTCCCCTGGGACAGGTCATCCGCCATAACTGACGACATCCTAAGGAAGACCATTCCCAGACCGTAAAGAACACTATCTTTAACCAAACGGAGATCGCCCACTGCTCCCACAAGAGGTCACCACCAACGAGATCAGCTCGGAAGCTAGTCACCTACCATTCAACACCAACTCACTCAGATACAAGACACTCTGACCATAGGTTCAGGTGGAGTTACCTGACCCTCCTCCCACCAAATACAACCTCGAACTGGATATTACACAAAGAGTGTTATTATGGTTTGGAATTGTCTCCCTTGCAGAACTCTTCTCCTTTAAGGAGAACCTTTTCTTTTATAAATAAAGCAGCCATTCCATCTTCGTATTCTCTCTATACATTTACAGAACCTGTTTTTTTCTTATTTCTTCGTGTTCATGTTCAAAGCAGAACATCCGGAGTTCGAAACTCACCGTAGTTACTTTTCCACGTGTTCGCTTTTGAAAAATTAAAGTATTTTGTTGTTCCTTTTCTGAAAACGGCATTTGAGGAATTGTGCAGGATGAGTTTGTTCTCAAGGTTTTTTAGAAACAAAACTCCAAGTGCCTGTATTTACCCAACTCCTCCGTACGGGCAGAATATGACACAAGGTCAATTTTTTCCTTCTCCTCGACTGGTTGCCTAACCTAGGCTAAAGAACTAGTCTGCCCCTCTATTTCCCCATAACTGAAGGGAGATGATTTGGATTTATACCTTTCGTTGGGGTATTAGTCCTATGCGAAATATAATCAGCCTCGTCTAGGATTAGAACTTGTGTAGCTGTGCCCATTTCCTATGACGATAACCATTACACCACGGTAACCTCCTCCGAATGTCGTTCCACAATTAACAACATGAAAACTATTAACACCGTAGACAAAAGACATTTCACGACAACGAATATGTTAAAACAGATACATTTTATTTAATCAAAATCGCAAACATGGAAAAGTTAACATACAGTTCGAACATGTTTCTTATATATTGGTGTGTGTGGGTGCGTATAATACAAATACGTGGAGCCTTCAATAAGTTTCCAGACTTTTTTGTAAAAGCATTTAAAATTGTCTTGAAAATTCAGTATGTTATTGCTATACATCTTAAAGGATGGTTGACTAATTTTTATGATTTCAGGTTCAATGGAACAGCTACAGCAGCAATTGAAATACACCCTGATTTTCACAGCTGGTGAATTTCAATAATGCAATCTGGACGTGAGGACACTTTAGAAGAAATTCTGTTTTAAACTTGAGGACACTTTAGAAGAAATTCTGTTTTAAACTTGAAAAAAAAAAAAAAATGCCACAGAAACGTATGGAATGCTTCAGACTGCTTTTCGACCGTCTTGCGTGAATCGAGCATCAGTTCTTGAGTGGCATAAGAGATTCAAGGAAGGCAGGGAGTCTGTGAGGGATGATGAGAGGTGTGGGACGAGTAAGGAAGTCAGTACATCAGAGTTGATTGGCCAAAGGGTTAGCGTTTGGGTTATGTTTACTACGTTGAGTTTTTAAGGGAGTTCAGGAAGAGATTCCGCCAGAAGAGGCCAGCACTCTTCAAATCGGGTCAGTGGCATTTCCACCAGGACAATACACCGGTCCACAACTCAATCCTTGTCACAGACTATTTGAGCAAGATGGGCATCAAGACGGTTCCCCAGCCTCCCTATAGTCCAGACCTTGCTCCCGGTGACTTTTGCTTATTCCCTAAGCCCAGAGACAATTGAGGAGATGAAAGAGGCTGTGACGAAGGTCATTGACACGCTCACACAAGAGGACTTCTATGGGGCGTTCCAGAAGTTGTTGGAACGATACAAGTGCATTGGAGCCGGAGGAGATTACTTTGAAGGGGACTAGAGTTCCATGTGTGTAATATCAATAAAAGTGGCCATACGAAAAAGTGTGGAAACTTATTTAATGATCCTCGTATGTTAGCTGAAATTGTCGTGAGTGTTGTTCGAAAAATCTGTTCGTAAGTCTGTTCGCCGCTGCAAGAGGGTTAAAATGGTGGACAAGTCCTATATATATATATATATATATATATATATATGTGTGTGTGTGTGTGTGTGTGTGTATGGGTGTGTGTGTGCATGCGGAAGAGCAAAGACATAGAGCAGCGGATTTTGTGTCTGCCTGGCGACTGAGCATGCGCGTATGTTCGTAGTAGCAGGCATTTGTGTCCTTTAGAAGAGGAATAAGCCGAAAATTGGTAAGCATACTTTTTGTTGGCCGTTTTGCTGAGTCTTATTGTCTGAAGTTCCGGACGAGTCTGCTAGTGTCTGAAGGAATTTGAGAGAATCCACAAGTGTCTCCAAGTGTCTGAGATCCCAAAACGTCGGGGAGTGTGTGAGAAAAAAAAAGAAAGTTGCTGTCCCGAACGTGAAATAAATAGGGTCCTTATCATGTGACCGACTCCAAACGGATGATTTTTTTGTTGTTGCACGGGACAAGTTTCTTCGAGATTCAACGCGCGGACGTAGTTGAAGAAACCGGAACGAGACTACTCTGTCCAATCAGGTTTCCGAAACTATTTATTTTATTTTGCACCTACTAATTTTTGTTTCGGGAACAAGTGTGTTTGGGATCTTATTTTTCCAGAATTTTACACCTATGAAAAATTTTAGACGTTTAAATACGTTTATATAAGAAGTGCAAAAGAGTTGCTAAAGCACATTCCTTTAGTGGTCAATAGTCTTTAAGAGAACAAAGTTGAAATTATTATACACTTATCTGCGGTTGGTGAATGTCCTGTTGTCTTTCTGTATATTTTCTGGTCGTGTTTTAAGAGGGCTGTGGACGTTTGGTTTCGTAGGGCTCAAAATTATCTTCTGGGTTCTGTTTGTAGAGTTGAGTAGCCTGCTAACACCCTCCGTTACCAGGCTGTCTTTTCCCACGTCTCGCCTCGTGGAAACCCTAGTTGCTTCTGCCTTCCTCCTGTGCCACAGTCATGTGCTCAAGTCCCTTCCGTCCTGCCTTCTCCCGATACCCACGGCATCTCCACATCCGGGTACACAGCTGTCTAGAGGATAACTAGTAATTTTCTCATACATTCCACGAGCTCTTCGCCGACTGTTTAAAAATATAGGAGTGTAAATCCTGCAGGAGGCAATTGTTTGTTGTGCTTCAAAAAAAAAAAAAAAAAAAAAAAGTAAACGGATGCTAGAAATCGGTTTCGTAGTGTAGTGGTTATCACATCTACTTAACATACAGAAGGTCACTAGTTCGAAACTCGTCGGAACCTATTGTGTATATTTTCTTTCCTTGTGTTGATTTTCTAAAAATGGAAGTCGTATTTTTTAAGATTGGTTTCAAAGAAGCAGGAAGCAGCTGTCTGTTATCTTTTTTTCTAAAAAAAAAGGAGGGATGTATGCAATCGTTTCTCTGGTGTAGTGGATATCATATTTTTTAACATGTAGGTAGTCATGAGTTCGTAACTCATCAGATTTTTTTTTCTTTTTTAGTACTCACTTTCTAAAGATGGAATTCGTATTTGGCGCTTTTTTTTTTTTTTTTGAAAAACTGGTTTTATCACGTCTGCCATCATGCAAAAAGACGTGAGTTCGAAACCTACTTTGGTCATCTTACCAGGTGTCTAAAAATTTAAGTCGTATTTTGTATTTTTTTCAGCACTGGTTTTAAGGTTTGATTTCTTTGTTTAATGGCATATCAACCTTCGTAAGTTATTTAATGTCAAAGTTATCCTTCTAGAAGAACAGTAGTGGTATTATTTAACCCATAGATAGGGGAATAACGGGATTCATGCCTTTCCCAATGGTATTTGTCCCAAAGTGAACTTAATAGCGTGACTAGAGTTCGAACTAGTTTAATGCGATTCAGCAGGCCAGCGTTTTAACCATTACACCATAAGGTTTTAAGGTAGCAGGAGACAGTTATTTGTCGTGTGTTAAAAAAGTAAGAGAGGTCTCTACAATTAGTTCGGTAATGTTGTTATTATAACGTCTGTTTAACGTGTAGAAGATACCGGGTTAGAAATTTTCCGTATCTTGCTTCTTTTTTGTAGTTAAACAAGAGCAGTAGCCCTGTCTCCAGACAACTGGGTAGCCTCAGTTGACAAAAAAACAAAACAAAAAAAAAACAAAAAAAAACAAAAACACGTGACTGGCAGCCCTTCCTCAGTACACCTCTGGTCAACTCGTTCGTTCTGTCTGTCAAAAAAAAAAAAAAAAAAAACAGTTCACAAAGAACAACAACAACCCGCTCTTGCTGCTGGCATGCTCTTTTATGCAAGTTCCGGCCTATTGAAATTTACATACGTGGTAGACTTCTTCTCGCGAGAGACGAGATCGGCCCACTATAACTTCTGCCTCCAGAAGTGGATATATTTTCCCGTGCTTGACACGCAAGGCATAGTCTTATGCGTTTTGATCCAGGAGGTAAGTTTCCTCTCTAGCTACATTTTTCTTATTTCTTTCCTAATGTCCTAAAATGGAAGTCGTATTTTTTGTTTACTGTTTGAAAAACTGATTTTAAGGAAGCTTCTGGCAATTATTTGTTTTGTTTTTCAAGAAGAAAATGTTCGCTAGTAATTGATTCCATGTTGTAGAAGGCATTACGTTAGCTCAACGAACAGATCAACGCGTGTTCGAAACTTGTACCATAATTGTACCAAATAGAAGGTTGTAATCTTTCTGCACCAAATAGGACGTTGTACTGCTACACACCAAATATACAGCTGTACCACCACGTGCTCAAACGTGTTAATGTCTGTATCCTTCTATCTTTAGTAGTAGTCCATCTCTGTTGTAACCTCGCCGTGCAAAAAGTTGACGAACACAAGAAACTCTTTCTTAGTTCACTTACACAGAAGTTTATTCGCTACTACAGTTTTTAAGTAGTCGTTGGGAGAAAGAAAGAGAGTATGAAAGCTGAGCCGACCACGTTAGCTGGACAAACAGAAACATGAGAAGAGAAATTGAAGGCAGACATAGACCTTGAATTTTCCTTCAGGTTTTCTGTTGTAGTTTTAACCTGTTTGTTCACTGGTTTCGTCTTCACAGGTTTAGGTTTGGTGCGAGACCCCTTTTTGGGGCCCACATCCAAAATAGGGACCGCAACTTTCGATTATCTTCACATTGTCCTGACTCGTGTTCACTCGCGTCTTTACCTCTTCAGTTGTTAACTAATTCTCAAACTCGAGTTGTCTCTTCACTTCCACCTGGAGTCGAAGGGAGGACATATCCGTTTCAAGTAGTTCCACACCTGCGCAGAAGATTTGGGACCTTCGTTTTTTCTTGTCATTTTTAATTACCGTTGTCATTCACCCGTGACAAGCTGGTCTACAGCGAGTGCTTAAGCTGGTGTCACTCAGAGGTCGGCTCAATGTTCTTGGAGATTCTATGTCTGCTCTTTCTTTCTTATCTCGCCCCTTCCCCAGAAATTAGCCTGTGGTGGATGAATTGGTCATTTAGTTCTCTCAAACTTTTGTTTCTAACAAAAATTCGAGAGTCGTTCCACAATTAACAACACGAAGAAATGAACAACGCAGACAAAAAAAAATTCAAAAGATGCTAACATATAGCTGACACTTTTATATACTAACAACTAAGCAAAAACAATACAAAGTAGGAAAATGTTCGAAAATTGTTGGCTAGATATTCCTGAGTGTGTGACTGATACAAATATTATGTGAATGTAAGTGTGTTTTGTTCGAACATACATGTATGTACGCGTGTTGAAACGTGTGTATCTGTATGTGTGAGAGGATTTTGACAACCATGCAAATTTTAGAAATTTTGTGGTAAATATACCAATTTCATGGCAATTAATGTATTTTTTGCCGGCAGTATGTTCTCCCATGTTGATTGTTGTCTCTATCTGTACGTGGTGAAATGTCTAGAGCTATGTGCTGCTTGTGGGAAGAGTTGAGAATAAGAGTGAAAGCTGTCACTGTGTCTTGAGTTATGTGTCACTAGCTGGGAGAGCGAAGAATGAGAGAGTGTCAAGCTGAGAGTCAGAAGTGAGAGAGCTTTTAAAGGCGCAAACAATTTCACGTGACAGGCCAGATTCATTTTTGTTTGGGACCAATTCAGAATGCGCGTACGGAGTTGAAAGCAAACGGCACGTGACAACTCTGTCCTATTAGATTCCCGAAACTATTCAATTTACCGACGTCCCAGTACTTTTATTTCAGGAACGAGTGAGTCTTGGATCCTATTTTTCTCCACGTGGTCCTCGCTGACATGTTTAAAAGATAGGCCTATAAATCCTATAAGTCTCTCGTTCTCTTTATCATATTTACCAACCCCTCCGCTCGGGCAGGATATGACACAAGGTCAATTTTTAAGCGGAGTTTAACAGGTTTGAATTCAGAGTTTTCCTTCTCCTAGACTAGTTACTTCACCAAGGCTGAAGAACACTGTATGTCCTACTATTTACCCATAGCTGGAATGAGAATAATTGGATTCATACCTTTCCCAAGGGTATTAGTGCTATGTGAAATGCAATCAGTCTCGTCCAGGATTTGAACTCGTGTCACCGTGCCCATTTTCAACGACGATAACCATTACACCACGGGCACCTCCTCTCGTTCTCTTTATAACTTGGAGCAACCATATCACGTAACAAACTCATCAACTATATTAATGATTTTCCATCAGGTTCACTTTCTAAAAACTCAAGTCGTGGTTCCTTTTTCAAAAATTGTTTTTTAAAGTAGCTGGAGCCAATTATTTGTTCTGTTTTTGGTTTTGTTTGGTTGATTGGGTTTTATGGCATATCAACCATTGTTGGTTATTTAATGCCAAATCCTCTTTATACATGTATATCAAATATGCCAGTGGAGTAATGGTTATCGTCGTAGGAAATGGACACGGTGACACGAGTTCAAATTCTGGACGAGACTGATTGCATTTTCACATAGAACTAATACCTTCAGGAATGGTATGAATCTAATTATTCTCCCTTCAGCTATGGGCAAATAGTAGGACAGACTGGATTCTTCAGCTTTGGTTAGGCAACTAGTCTAGGAGAAGGAACACTCTGAATTCAAACCTGCTAAAGTCCGCTTAAAAATTGGCCTTGTGTCATGCCCTGACAGAGCAGAGGGGTTGGTAAATAGGATTAATTATATAGGATTTGTTTCGTTGGGTTTTATGACATATCAACCGTTGTAGGTTATTTAATGCCAAATTCAGTTTTGCATATATCAAACTGCATAATTCTAAACGAATAATTTACACATAACATTTTAAACAATCCAGAGCTCATTTCTTTCTCAACGATTACACGGTTTAAAGTATTCCCATCAAACATTAACAATTCAATTTAACATCAGCCATTTGTTGGCAGACGGTTAAATGATTATTGTTCGTAAGTTTGGTTTTAAGTCACGCCAACCATTGAAGGTTGTTTAATGCCAAATCTTGTTTAGACTTATATGTTAAATACATATGATTTATAAACATTTTGCTAATTAGAATTTTAAACAAGCTCATAATTTTTCAGTTAAAATGTTACATGTCAAAACAATTCTACCTCAAACAACTCTGTTTAGCACAAGTACGCGGTTTAAATGTCAAAGCAGTTCTAGTACACAATTACAATGTAAAAAATAGTTTTATTTAGAACAATTCAGTTTAGCATATAGAAACAGTTCTGCTTTGCTTTACGGCGTATCAACCCTTTTTGGGTCATTTAACGCCGAATTAAATTTGAAACAATTCAGTTTAGTATAAGTATAGTTTTTGTTTATAAACAGTTAAAAGTCGAAACAGTCCAGTTAAATGTTAAAACAGTTCTATTTTAAACAATTCTTTTTTGCATAAGTACACAGTTTAGTTTTATTTAAAAACAGTTCCACCTCAAACGGTTCTGCTCAATATAAGTACGCGGTTTAAATGTCAAAACAGTCCTATTTCAAGCAATTCAGTTTAGTGTAAATACACAGTTTAGTTCTATTTGACCCATAGCTAGAAACCTATCAGATGCTACCATTCCAGGCCAGTGTGGACCTGGAAGTGATAGCAACGAAGGGGTACTCTTAATTCCCCAAGGCTCCAGCATTACTGGAACCTCACCATCACATTATTTAATATCATATTCAGGACACCCGTTCGGGGAGTCTTACCCTTCTGCAGAGATGCAGTCGGTGTATTCTCCAGCCCCAGCCAATTGGGCATCTTTTGAAGAAGAATGTGGCGTTACGATATTCACGATGATCCCGTAACGTTAGAAATCTTCTTAACCCACGTTGCGATAGGAAGATTTGAGCCTTGCTTCTTCTGAGCTCTTCAACAGGAGCTTACTACAGAGATTATTCTCAGCCCGGGTGCTGCCCAGTCCACCCACCTATACTGGCACCCAGGGAGCTGCCTGTGGTGTAATGGTCATCGTCGTAGGAAACGGCGACGCGAGTTCAAATCCTGGACGAGACTGATTGTATTTCACATAGTACTGTGACGCTGCATAAATAGGTATCTTAGGACGAGAGTTTATTTTATGTGCATGTGACGTCGGGGACAGTCTAGCACTTGACCCTCCGCAAAATAAGTCCTAGTCAAGACTCGTTTTTCGGGCATATGGTAACTGGCAAATAATGTGGGGGTTAATTTGTGGCTAGACTGATCCCCGACGCTGGCAAAGGGGTTTCCAATTCACTTTCACATACCCCACCAAGTCCTTCGTTTTCTTACCCCCTCGGATGACGGAAAGCATGGACTTCAAGGTTATAAGAAATATTAACTGTAGTCAAATTTCCAAAAATATCCTTATAATGTTTTAATGTGAATAAGACATTTAGCAAGAATAAATGAAAGCGATACGAAGCTGAAACAGATATGTGCAAAAGAAGGCGATAGATAAATAACACAACGAATAGTTTTCAATAGAAGGGTGCATTTAAAATAGAACAAAGTTTTAATAGGCGACGACCAAACAAATAATGATAAAATTCAAGAAACACATTCCTTTTTATTTTCTCTTTTCTTTTTAAAGTACCGGCTATATTAAGCCAGCAGGCAGTGTCAAACACAAATGTCTCTCAACAGTCCTTTTCTTCTTTCTCCTTTTTTCTCTCTTTCGTTTTTCTCTTTTACTTGAGAAAATGCTCAAGTCGCCAGGCTGAAGTATGTTACAAAGTTCATCCACTAATTCACTGTTGATGAAACAGAATCCTTTCTGTTTCTCTCTTTTTTCTTTTTTTAAATTTTTTACATATAATTCCAATATTTAGGAAGGGTAGAAGGAAAAACAGTATAAGTTGTACTTATCTTTGATAAGGCTTACTTCTCAGGTTCCTTTCTTTTACGGGTGAGTGGCATCTCCAGAATCTTGCTGAATGTTAGCCCTTTCTGCTGACTTCTGTCCAAAGATTCTGTTCTAATCTTTTTACGGGAGTTTTTTCCCGGAGCTTGGCTGGATTGGCGTCTATCTCTTGCCAATGTCTGTCCAGAACTAAACTTTCTTTTCCAAACTTCCGCTAACGAAAAAGTTGGCGTTTGGACAAAGGGCCAATCATTTGGCTTTTTCCTTCTCCCACCATTCCATCCGGTTACGATAATCAAGTGATATGCATTCCCTTCTTTGTCTAACCGATTATTGGTCATGGAGTGCGGGTAGCTTTTGACCTTCATTCTGACCTGGATTCGTTACTTTATTCAACAGGCTGCATATCTCCCTTTTGACGGTCAGTCTTTGAGAGAGAGAGAGAGAGAGAGAGAGAGAGAGAGAGAGAGAGAGAGAGAGAGAGAGAGTCACAAAAAGAAGGGGAGGGAGACAAAGACAGACTGCTATATTGACCCATAATTTCTTCTTCTCTTGACCACAGTACGCTGTGTTATCTTCCAGACCCCACTTAGCACTTCAGCTTCACGGCCGGGTTTACTCAAACGTAAACCCTATGCCCCCCCCTATCTGCGGGGCGTTCTCAGTGACTGCAAGCTGGCTCTGACTCAAAACCTCACTGACTCAACTGATAAGCAGGGATCTGCATATATCATTTCAAAACGCCTACAACAACTGATGGATTCCATGATTGTTTCTGCTTATTTACACAGGCGCGTCTCTGATTGACGGCACGGTCAAGGGTCAGTATGCAACCTATGAAAAACCAAAAAACAAAAAAGCAAGTAAATGAATTTGATTCGGCATTAAATAACCCATAAAACAAATAAACAAAACACTCGACCATCAAAAAAAAAATTATTTGTTTTTATCGTCCGCAAAACCAGCGACCGGTAAGAAGTAGACCGTCAGGACTACCTTTTCTTTTACTCCTTTAATATATGGTCGCTAGTTCGATCTCCTGTGGTGGAGATTATGGTATACACTGCTGGTGAGACCTAATAAGGTCGAAACAGCTATTCAGTGTTCCCGTATGTCGTGTGTTGGTATTCAGCGGATTTTCTGGTCATGGTAATTCAACTTACTGTATTAATTCCTCTACTTAAAAAAATAAAAACATGTACATCCTTTTAACCAGTATAACCAAACACGAATCTATCAGTATAAGGAGCTTGTGTAATTGTTGTCATGTAAACGACACGTTCATTTAGAGGCGATTGCTACTATTAACAGTGGAGTATAATACTTTTTTTTTTTTAACAAAGTGACTTATGGTAAAAACACTAATTAAACACATTGCAAAAGTAAATCACGGAACCGTAGTCGAAGGCAACCCGAAAGCTCCATTTTCATTAACTACAACACCAAGGTTAAGGAAGGCAACACTACTTTCCTAAAATTGTTCCACTTTTCCCTTGATCTCTACCTTATAATGCTGAGTGTTAAGCAAGGCTGCATCAAGTACCATTTTTTGACATTTTGCTAAGACTCAAGCTGGGATTGAACCCCGGTTAACGGGCCATCGGTGAACACTCTACCCACTAGATCAATCTAAACACATAGACAAATAAAACGTCTGGTAAATCGCCTCAGTACTTGTAACTGAAAAGGTAACACCATTACTGTCAGCTTGAGATATATATTTATTTCATCAAATATAGCGTTTGATTGCTTAAAAAAATATGTGGTTCCGTGGTGTAGTGGTCATCACGTCTGCTTAACACGCAGAAGGTCGCGAGTTCGAAACTCGCCGGAACCTGTTTTTTTTTTGTTTTTTCATTTCTTCACTTAATCATCGATGACAACCTCGATGTCAGAATTGTTTTTGATCTGATTGATTTGTTAAAAGACAAATTGAATAACAAATAATTAAACGAATGAATAAATGAAAAAGTTGACTGACTGTAACCTTAAATTCTTTCTCCTTGCGAGATGTCGTCATCTGCTTATATAACTCTCTATATTAGATATTATACATACAAGATGTTATATATATTTGATATGTTCACGCATTATATATATATATATATATATATATATATATATATGTGTGTGTGTGTGTGTGTGTTTGTGTGCGTGTGTGTGTTTATGTGTGTGTGTGTAGTTGGGCAGCAGTCTTTTATTTAAATAATAAAGAAACATAATATGTGGAATACAATCTATGAAATACAAGGTGCCTTCAATAAGATTCCAGACTTTTTTAAATATAGGAATTTAAAATTGTCGTAGGCTCTTGAAAATTCACTATGTTATTGCTATACATATTATGAGATGACTGACCAGTTTTAATGATTTCAGGTTCAAATGAACAGCCACAGCAGCAATTGGAATACACCCTACTAAAGCCTGGTTATCACAGCAGGTGAATTTCAAAAATGAAATCTGGACGTAAGGACACTTTAGTAGAACAATATGCAATAAAATTCTGTTTTAAACTTGAAAAAAAAAAAAAAATGCCACAGAAACGTATGGAATGCTTCAGACTGCTTTTAGAGCATCTTGCATGAATCGAGCATCACTTTTTGAGTGGCATAAGAGATTCAAGGAAGGCAGGGAGTCTGCGAGGGATGATAAGAGGTGTGGGAGGAGTAAGGAAGTCAGAACCCCACAGTTGATTGGCCAAAGGGTTAGGGTTAGGGTTACTATGTTGAGGTTTTAAGCGAGTTCAGGAAGAGATTTTGTCGGAAGAGGCCAGCACTCTTCAAATCGGGTCAGTGGCATTTCTGCCAGGACAATGCACCAGTCCACAACTCCATCCTTGTCACAGGCTATTTGACCAAGTTGGACATCAAGACAGTTCCTCAGCCTTCCTATAATCCAGACCTAGCTCCCTGTGACTTTTGGTTATTCCTTAAGCTCAGAGGCTGTCGTTATGAAACAATCGAGGAGATGAAAGAGGCTTTGACGAAGGTCATTGACACGCTCACACAAGAGGAATTCCATGGGGCCTTCCAGAAGTTGTTGGAACTGTACAACAAGTGCATTGCAGCCAGAGGAGATTACTTCGAAGGGGACTAGAGTTTCATGTGTGTACTATCAATAAAAGTGCCCATACAAAAAAGTCTGGGAACTTATTTAATGATCCTCGTATATATTAGAATGCTTAAATGTGTGAGACTTCACCTCCTGTGTTTTGCAGTTCTAAATCCGTATTTGTGTCTTTCCTTCCATCCCCTTTTCGTGTTTTTGAAAATTTTCCTTCAACTTGAGGTAATGTTTCATAGCGTGTAATACGTGCTTCCTCCGCTACATCATCATCATCATCATCATATCGTGCCGCTAACACGGATATCACTGATCCTCTCTCGCCACTTCTCCCAAGCGTTCATCGCCTCTGGCACGTCTTCAGGGCTACATCCCGTATCCTCACATAGTTGCTGTATGTATGTTCGAGCTGGTCGTCCCGCTTTTGCTCGGCCATATGTGGGGGTCCATAGGAGTACATCACTTATGAGCTCGTCCTTGCTTCTCCGGCAGTGTCCTGCATGTCTGGTTCGTCTAACTTGTATAGTTTTCGTGATAGGAGGCAGGTGGCCGTATAGTTGGTGCTTTGTGGGGTGTTGCCGCCAGGACTTTTTCAATATTGATCAAAACATTTTTTGTGTAATTGCCGTCTAGCTTCTTCTCCAGCCGTTTAGTTAGCGTCCAAGTAGTGCATCCATACAGCAGTATCGACTCGACCGCTGTCTGGAAGAAACTGCGTTTCATTTTATTGATCAGGTCTGATTTCCATATGATCGATTGCTTATCGATAGCTGTCAATGCCTTCGTTAGCCGTGTTTCTATGTCTTTTTCGGTTGATGAGACACTGCTTCCTAGGTAGGTGAATTTGTCTACCAGTTTCAGAGAGGTTCCGTCTAGCGTGGAAATGTCGCCTGTTTGATTATAGCACATATATTCAGTTTTGTGTGCATTGATATGGACGCCAATGCCTACGGCGGCTCGTTCCAAACTACGTAGTAGTGTTTCGGCTTGGTTGGGTGTATTTGCCAGGAATTTGTTTAAAAAAAATTCCTCCGCTACAAACTCAGTAAAGTCATTAAAGTTTGGATATGGCATACCCTTATCTAGAGCTCTAGTGACATACCTGTTACAGCGTTTAGTGGCCAAATTAGGAAGGTTTTTCAACAATTTTTGATTTTCCTCGCATTCATTCGACACTTGCAGACCAGGTATGTGTGGCATTGTACTGCTACAAGTTACAGGGAAATCGCTAAAGTCCCTGTTTGAAGGATTTTCTTGGTTCAGTTCTAGGTCACCTGTTGAGCTTTTCTCTGAATGCTCTTTGGACCACAAAGGGGGGACCATAACGCTTATGAAGGATATTCCCAGCTTGAGTGTAAGCTTCTTCATCTGATCGATAGTGTTGGGATTTTACCCGCGGAGAATAAGACAAAATCTACATCTGCTGTGTAAGGAAAAATAAGGCTTACTGTATCACGAGACCGAGACGAGAGAAAAAGAACCAACAACAATTTGGTTGAAAAAAAAAAGGTTTATATTTAAAGAAATAGATATCTTTATCTATTTCTTTAAATATAAACCTTTTTTTTGAGAGAAGAAAAGAATAATAATTGCAAAAAGAGGCGTTTTCTGGAGATTTAGCTATAGCATTCGTCTTGGTAACGGTTCTTTTAGTTCCATGAAGGTTTGGTGGCTGCTCCGTACAGATTCAAACGCTTGAAGAAGGTGAATTCTGGGTCCCTGTGAGTGTAGAGTATCCTCTACACAAGACCCGGTTCAGAGAAAATCTGTGTATTTATCTCTCTCCACCAGCTCCAAATTTGCCACTCCAAAATCCTTCTAATTTTGGCGCGACCGCTTCCCATTGGCTACTTTACTTTTTATTATTTTTCTTTTTTCTGATTTTTAACCGGATGGATGCGTGGAGCCTTATGCGTGACAACGCGTTTATACATTTTGTATGTGGCAGCTGACGAGTCAACATCCGGTTGGGAGTTTTATTGTTAATTCCTAAATCCCCACATACGTATCAAGGGTAAAGTGGAGCAATCCAGGGAAAGGAATAGCACCCTTCCCTACACCTCGGTGTTGTAGCTATCGAAAAAGAGCCTTCTGGTCGCCCTCGACTACGGTCGCCATCAACAACATGTCCGGGGTCTCAGTGCAATTCATTTAGCAAAAGTAGGACAAAATAATTGATACCAGGGCCAGTGACAGGAGAGCATGAATTAAGATTTCCTTCTGACAATTGTCCGGTACTTTTAGAAAAGTCTATGTATTTTGTATGAAAAGTAATATATGAGATAAAGGTTTCTCTTCGAAAGATGGTGCTAATGGCCCAACCTTTTATCAAGCAAAGGGTTTATATATGGGAGCCAACTATTTAGGAGTGGAAAGTGATTGAAGATTTTATTTGTTGCCCATAGCTCTTTAATTGGTTCTAAAAATTAATTCACCAACTATCATCAGATATTTTATGCTATTAAAAACTAGTGGTCTTTTCTAAAGAACAAGTGACTGCAAGTTCTATTATTCACTTTGAATTCTTATTGTAATTGAATATTATTATTTCTTCTTCTTCTTCTTGATATGTATATATATATATATAATGTAAACTTAGTGACCGTAATCGAGAACACCTCGAAGGTTTCTTTTTGGGAGGGCGTTACTCCTTTCCTTGGATGGCTCAACTTTACCCTTGATCCCTACCTAATAAAACTGAGTGGTAAGCAAGGAGGCACCACGTCACATTGGTATGACTCAATCTGGGATTGAACCGCGGTCTCCTGAGGCATTAGCGAATGATATATATATTTTTATTTATTCATATATTTGTTAAGATAAAAAATTTGTGTCCCATACTACACTATCATTGTTTTACAAGAATCGCTTTATCGTTAAAAAAAAAATACATTTCTTTAACTTCTCTTTGCGTATCAAGTATTTTATTTATTTGCATGCAGTTATTTGATTAAAACTTCTTTTATTAATGCTAATAATTCAGGCACAATTATCGGTGAGAGAGAGAGAGAGAAAGAGAGAGAGAGAGAGAGAGAGAGAGAGAGAGAGAGAGAGAGTGAAGCTAACAAGATAACTCGCAATTATACTCGAGGAAAACCTACTTACAACTAAAACAATGTCAGCCATGGAAAAACATGTCTCTGTAGACATGACAGAAAAAGACGTTCAACAGAAGCGAAGGGGTTCCGTGGTGTAGTGGTTATCACGTCTGCTTAACACGCAGAAGGCCGCGAGTTCGAAACTCGCCGGAACCTTTGTTTATTTTTCTCCAAATGAACATAAAAAAAATTGAAAATTTATATTGTTTTTTCTTCAAGGATATAGCAAGGTTTTCAAGGAAGCCAAATCAGTGAAGGCGAAAGGAAAATTTACATTGGAAAACGCGATGGTTTAGGGCTGGTAATTGTACCCGATAAAACCTCCATACAATTTCCCAACAACAAAGAAATAAAATGTCTCTTTCATACATACAAAAAAAGTTTGAACATTAGAGGACAGTAAAGTGTCTCGTGGTGTTGTGGTTAAGGCGTCTACTTACCGTGCAGAAGGTCACGAGTTCGGAACCCGTCATCATCATCATCATATCATGCCGCTAGCACGGATCTCCGAAACCCTCTCCCGCCACCCTTCTCTATCGTCCATCACTCTCGGTTGGTCTTCAAGGCTACAAGCTGTATCGGCACTGAGCTGTTGTATAAAGGTTCTAGCTGGTCGTCCTGCCTTTGCTCGTCCATGTTAAGGGGTCCACCGGAGTATGTCACTTATGTGTTCGTCCCTACTTCTCCAGCAGCGTCTCGCATGTCTGGTTCGTCTAATATGGATAGTTTTCGTGATGGGTGGTAAGTGGCCGTACAGCTGTTGCTTTGTGGGGCGCTGCTTCCAGGACTTGCTTAATATTGCTCTTATGTAATTGCTGTCAAGCTTTTCCCCCATACGTTAAGTTAGCGTCTTTATAAATTTCTTTTCAAGTTAACATATAAAAAAAAATTAGATATATTTTGTTTTTTCTTACAAGGAAATAGCAAGGTTTTCAAGATAGCCAATCTTTTTAGGCATGCGCAGGTTTTACTTCCTCTTTGTGTATTTATCTTATTTCGTGTTTATATTATTTTTTAATGTTATTTTTCTTTTTGATTTCTAATTTAATCTCCGCAAATCCCTATTTTCGCGAGGAATGCATTAGACGGTTAAGTCGTGGATCGTAGTTGTCGGATTTTTATTTCATACCTCTTAAGAATCATCAGACCATTGAAACACACACACACACACACATATATATGTGGGATTTGAAGGTTTTTAGGTAGTCAGTGGCTAAGGGCAAGACTGTGTTGCCGTAAGATATCTGACTCCATATTTTGGTTATATTATTTTACCCCACGTTGACTGGCCGGTGCAATGCCTTGCCCAAAGAAGGTCCATAAGAAATATACAAAAAGGAAAGATAAGAACAGATAGGAGACGAAAACATTTCTTTCATACTTTCCTTTATTTACTTGGTGAATGGACTAACCAACGCTACGTCCCAAAACATAGCGTGGTGTCCAAAACACCCGACAGTAAAATCGGTGTTGTCGGTTCGACGTCATTACCCGAAAAGAGGTCGGTTCACAGAAAACCTGAGTATTTATCACTCTTCACCGGCTCCAAATTCGCCACTCCAAAATCCTTCTAATTTTGGCGCGACCGCTTCCCATTGGCTACTTTACATTTTATTATTTTTCTTTTTTTTTTTGATTTTAACCGGATGGATGCGTGGAGCCTTATGCGTGGCGACGCGTTTATACATTTTGTATCTGGCAGCCGACGAGTCAATATCCGGTTGGGAGTTTTTACTGTTAATTCCTAAATCCCCACATATATATAATTATATATAACCGCCTTACACCCAAAAGTGGTTATCATGCCGCTTAACATACAGAAGGTCACGTGTTCGGAAGTCACCAGAGCCTGTTTTATCTTTTTTTTTTTCATTCCAAATGAACATATTAAAAAAATGAAGATTTATTGTTTTTTCTTCCAAGTTTGTGTGTGTATATATATGTGTCCTGGGATGTATGAATCTTTCGGTTTATTCTCTTAACCGTTGTGTATATTAACAGGTCATCTGGCGTCAATCTACCGTTCTATGCTGTGCTGGTGCTATGATGTCTGCTGGTCTGTCAGTCTCTAACTTTGAATTAAAAACTTCACTATTATCCTATTTACCCAACCCCTCCGCTCGGGCAGGATATGACACAAGGTCAGTTTTTAAGCGGAGTTTAACAGGTTTGAATTCAGAGTTTTCCTTCTCCTAGACTAGTTGCCTTACCAAGGCTGAAGAACCTAGTCTGCCCTACTATTTACCCATAGCTGGAGGGAGAATAATTGGATTCATACCTTTCCCAAGGGTATTAGTGCTATGTGAAATGCAATCAGTATCGTCCAGGATTTGAACTCGTGTCACCGTGTTCATTTCCTACGGCGATAACGATTACACCACTTCACTATTATGATAGATTTTGCTAAAATAAAAGTGGATCAAAGTAAAATATTTTCGGTTTATTACAGGTAAGTTTGGAGTTCGAAATCACGGACGTCGGCGAAAACACAACCCGTGATTGTTTTAGCCAATCCGATCCACAAAGATTACTTATTTATTTTTGAACCTAAAGAAATTCCTAATTATGTGTTCTCCGTTGATTAATCTAACACTAAAGAAATATGTATCATTTAATGGCACCAGTTAAAGACCTATTTACAACCGAAAGAAGGATCAGCAATAAAATATCTCTTTTATAATATTATAAAAAGATTGCTGATCGACTAACGTCAGAGGTTCCATGGTAAAGTGGTTATCATGTCTGCTAAACACGCGGAAAGTTGCGTGTTTGTATCTCGCCAGAACCTGTTTTTTTAATCTCTTATCTAATTAACATATTTAAAAAATTGAAGATTTTTTTCTTTCAAGGTTTCAAGGGTTTCCCGGGAGCCAAATCAGTGAAGACAAAAAGAAAAAATTCATTGGAAAACGAGAAGGTGTGGGGCTAGTAATTGTACCCGATGAAAACCTACTTGCAACCGAAAGAACAAGCGGGGAATATAAACTCTCTTTCATACTCATAGAAATAGATTGATTATAAATGGTCGTTAAAGAGTCACATATTGTAGTGGTTATCACTTCTTTTTAGCACGCAGTCGGGCGCAAGTCCAAAACTCTTCAGAACCTGTTTTTCTTCTTTTTATTTTTTTTTAAGTAAAACGTTAAAAAAGTTGTAGAACTATTTTGTTTTTTCTTACAAGGAAATAGTGTTATTTAATTAAATTAATGATTTTTTAAAAAATATCAACCATTTTTCGTCGATTATATTTTACTATTTAGTTTGGTAAGGCTTTGAACTACTCGGGTTTCTTAGTCCAGGTGCATCGTCAGATGGTGAAGTCTCGTGACCGCGCGGAAAGTATATGACAATCACCATCTGTCATAATAAATCCCAAGAAAGGAAATGGATCTAGAGTGTGGGAGTGAAGTCATGCCAAGAAGAGATGGTCATTTTTTTATCTCTACCGGAAGAGATCTTAAACACTACAAGATTCACCTTGCGTTGTTGTTGGGGGGGGGGTCAGCATAGTATGGGTAGCTTAGTCTTTAAGAATTGTGTCACTCTCCTCGTGTCACCAAGTACTGAAGCCAGAAATTGATAAACCAATTCCTATCCTAAACGACAGAATCCATCTGTATATTTATCTGTTGTCTCACCAGTAATTATTGATATCACCAAATCGAAAAAATATAATACCACAATTAAAAGATTTTCAAGGGAGCGAAGTCAGTGAACCTAGTCTCTAACTTTGAACTAAAAACTTCGCTATTTATAGATTTTGCTAAAATAAAAGTGGATAAATACAATATTTTCAGTTTAATACAGGTAAATTTGGAGTTCAAAATCCCGAACGTCGGCGAAAACACAACCCGTGACCTGTGCTAGTCAATCAGATTCACAGAATTACTTATTTATTTTGGAACGTAACTATTTTTCTTTCTTTAACAAATTTTTCTATAAGTTTATAATCAGTTTTTTTCTAGAATATTCTATTATGTGAATCCTTTCAAGTTTAAAGAATTAAGAGTGTAAATTCTATGTAAGCAATGTTCTGATCTTCCCTTCTAGAAAATTCCTATTTACGTGTTATTATTTGATTAATGTAAAAATAAAGAAATATGTATTCTATAATGGTACGGGATAAAGACTTACTTTCAACCAAAAGAACAACCAGTAAAAAAAATCTCTATTTTATAATTATAGAGGGAGATTGCTAGACACCTTAAGAGAGGGGTTCCGTGGTGTAGTGGTTATCACGTCTGCTTTACACGCAGAAGGCCGCGAGTTCGAAACTCGCCGGAACCTAGTTTGTCCTTTTTTTTTTTTTTTAATTTCTTTTCTAATTAGTATATTTAAAAAATTGAAGATATATTTTGCTTTTTTTCCCCCTGGAAATAGCAAGGTTTTTAAGTGAGCCAAATCAGGGAAAACGAAAGGAAAAAATACAATGGAAAACGTGATGGCTTGGGGCTAGTAAATATCATCGATAAAGACC
This sequence comes from Sepioteuthis lessoniana, assembly GCA_963585895.1. Taxonomy (NCBI): domain Eukaryota; kingdom Metazoa; phylum Mollusca; class Cephalopoda; order Myopsida; family Loliginidae; genus Sepioteuthis; species Sepioteuthis lessoniana. The sequence goes on along the minus strand of CAUZXS010005170.1, from coordinate 83,914 downwards.
TATTTACAATCGTGGAATGAAATATCTGTTTTATACTTATAGAAAAATATTGATTACTAACTGACGCTAAAGAATCTCGTTATATGGTTGATATTACTTCTGTTTAACTCGCAGAGGGTCCCGAGTTCGAAAATCACTGAAACCTGCTTTGTTTTTTTTAATTAACATGTTCCAAAAATTGAAGATTGATTTTGGTTTTTTTCATAAGGAAATAGCAAGGTTTTCAAGGGAGCCAAATCAGTGAAGACGAAAAGAAAAAATACAATGGAAAACGAGATGGTTATGGGTTAGTAATTATAGTCGATGAAAACCTACTTATAACCGAAAGAATAACCTTGGAATAAAATGCCTCTTTTATACTTATAGAAAAAGATTGATTATAGTGGACAGTAAAGGGTCTCGTGGTGTAATGGCGATACTGTCAGTATAACACCCGGAATGTCATGAGTTTGCAAGTCGCCGGAAAATTTTTGTCAACTTTTTAAAAAAAATTGAAGTCTTGTTTTGTTATTATTTACAAGAAATAGCTAGGTTTTCCAGAGAGCCAAATCAGTGAAGACGAACGGAAAATACAATGCAAAACGAGTCGATGTTTTCTAGTAATTGTACACGATAAAAACCTACTTACAACCGAAGAAAGAGGATGTAATGATTAGGGAGCTTAATTAGGAAACCTCCCCGATTACGTTCGAGTTTTCCTGTTTGCTTGATTCATTTGGCCTTGTGTCATATCGATGCAAAGTCCTTACCACAACTGAACGAACAATCCAGGAGTAAATGCAATCTTTTATAGTTACAGAAAAATATTGACTTAACTAATCACTTAGGTTCCGTGGTGTAGTGGTTATCACGTCTGCTTAACACGCATAAGGTCGCGAGTTCGAAACTCGCCGGAACCTGTATATTTTTTTTGGGTTATTGTTAAACTAATAGTTGCTAGAAACAACAGGGGTAAGTGATGGATTTAGTTTTGTTTAGTTTTAAATAGAAAAAATTGATATGTCAGAAATGATATAGGCTCACTTCCACCAGATACGGGTCAGGTGGTGTGCGGGTATAAGTCATTCTTGACTGGTTGTCTTCTTCCACTAGATGTGGGTTAGGAGGTGAATGGGTGTAGGTAGTTCTTGTGTGGCTGGTTTGTTATTTGTGATACTGTGTGTTACGTGGGTCGGTAAGCTATTAGCAGTTTTGTTGTTATGTTGGATTGCGAGTGTTGATTGGCAGGGCGTCAGCGTTCATTAATCTTGTCCGAATCCGACACGTGGTGATTCTCTCTGGAAGTTCCCCGGAGTCGACTGACTTTTTTGAACTTTTGTTAAGTGTTTTATAGCCACGTTTGGGTTTGAATCGGCTCCAAAAAAAATTTGGAGGGGTAAGTTCATGATTGGTTGAAAAAAAGGACATTTTTATTTCTTTCATCCTGATTATATTATTTTAAAGTTCTGATTCTGTGGAGTCATTCTCCTAAAAGCCATGGAGTTGAATTAAGCAGATCAAGTGTGTGAATTTGAAAGGGTTGTCTTGACGGATTATTTGTAGAACATACACTAAATATTATTGCTCATCGTTTGATTTATTAATTTTATTTTGTTTAATCTGATTAAACGAAGATTCTATCCAGATACTTCCCATGAGTTAAAACGTAGAAGAGTACTTGTTCGGAAATTACGTTATTGTTATTCATAGAACAAAATCGTTTTCTGTTGTTTCTGTGTTAAAATGAATTCCTATAACACTGCTTCTTGCTGTTTCGTTTTTGAAATAGTAAAATTTGCCCATTCGACTGGGGCTGTAGAATACACAAACTGCACCTCTGTCCTGGTATGACACTAAACAATCTGATGGTGAGGTTCCAGTGATGTTAAAGCTTTGGGGAATGTGGAACACCCATTCATTCCTATCGCTTTCAGGTCCACTCTGGCCAGGTGTGGTAACACCTGATAGGGTCCTATCTATGGGTCAAATAGATCTAATCTGCGTACTTACGCTAAACTAAATTGCTTGAAATAGAACTGTTTTGATATTTAAACTTTGTACTTATGCTAAACTAACTTGTATAAGTTAAAACTGTTTGACTAAACTGAATATCTTGAAATAGAAGTGTTTTTGAAAATTAAACTCTGTACTCATGCTAAACTAAATGGTTTGAAATAGAACTGATTATTCGTATGAAAATAGATTTGATATTAAATAACGTAGTTACCCCCACCAAAAAAAAAACAAAAAAAAAACAACGAACATCAGTTAAAATGAATTTAAAAAACCTAGGAAGTTGACATTGTGATCTGAGTTAAAACACCTGAATGACGCCGTTTGCATTTCACATATTTCTAATACTCAAGCTAAATGTACAAATATTTCTATTCTTCTCAAAAATTCATCTTTTATCAAATCTTGCTCATGCAGAAGAATTGTGTAAACAGATGTGTTGAGATTGGAAGCCGAGAAAGGAACGTCTGTTCAGTCAAGATATCTTGAAGTAATTGAGGAAGAGTTTCTTTTTGGCTCCAAGAAGACACTCGTTTTAGGCATGCGCAGGTTGCACTTCCTTTTTGTGGCCTTTTCGGAATCATTTCCTATCCATTTTATTTCATGTTTATATTTTTTTATGTTACTCTGCGTTTTGATTTTTAATTTAATCCCTGCAACTCCCTATTTTCGCGTGGAATGCAGTAAATATTAAGGTAATGAATTATAGTAATCTGATTTTGATTTCATACCTCGTAACTGGAAATACTCCCATCATATATCTATATATAAAGTATTTGGCTACTGTTTTGGAGGGCAACCCGAAGTCCTTTTTTGATAGTTACTACAATGAGATGTAGGGTAGGGCCCTACTTCTTCCCCTGGATTACTCCAATTTACCCTTAATTCGTACCTTATAATGTTGAATATTAAGTAAGGTGGCATTAAGAAACATTTATTGAGTCTTTAGTATGATGACGTGGAATTGAGCCCAAGTCTTCTGAGCCTTTGGCCAACACTCCACCCACTCACAGAAACACACTGCAATAAAAAAAAAAACAGACAGAAGGTCGTGAGTTGGAAACTCGCCGGACCTGTTTTTTCATTTTTGAAAATTTCTTTTCTAATTAAAATATCTAAAAAATTGAAGATTGACTTTGTTTTTTCTTCCCATGAAATAGCAAGGTTTTTAAGTGAACCAAATCAGTGAAAACGAAAAGAAAAAAATATAATGGAAAACAAGATGGCGATGGCCTAGTAATTATCCCCGATAAAGACCTACTTACAATCGTGGAATATAATGTCCGTTTTATACTTATAGAAAAATATTGAGGAGGAACAGATGCTAAAGAGTCCCGTTGTAGAGTTGATATTACTTCCGCTTATAACGCGGGAAATTGTGAGTTCGAAATTCAACGGAAACAGTTTTGTCTTTTTTTTAATTAACATATTCCAAAAATAGGTTGGTTATGTTGTGGTTAAAGAAGTCAATATCTATTTAAAAGTACAAAACAGATTGTAATAATCATCAAACCATTGAAACACAAAATTATCCTTGGTTATCACGTTGTACCAGTAGACTGTTTCCAACTCTGGACAATTCTTCCTGGTATTCAGGTAGCTTTAATGCTTCTGTGACTGCATTCTACGATGCCATTCCTGGCTGGTACAGGAGCGCAGCTGAACGTCAGATACACGACACAGCTGCTCGTACGTTCCTTAAATTGCCTGCAAGTAAACACGGTGTCATTGTAGATCAATATCTTGGCAGGTATCCCTCGTTAATAAAAAAAAAATCGACTCTAGTTGACGAATGACGCTGATGGAGCCTTGCCGTATGGCGAAACGGGAGGGACTACTATCAATAAGCGTCAGAAAATGTCCTCCATCCTTAATGGTCACGTCCATTGCAAATCTGCTCCATTTTCTCTTCACTCTCAGTAATCGTCCATCTACGACGAGGACCTCAACAATCACGGGTCGAGCCTGCTCAAGGCCCGATTTAATCTTTCGGTACCCACGGCGCTTCTAGGTCCTCACGTCGGCGGTTAGCACACTCACCTCCTTCTGTCTCCACCGGCGATACACGGCTTTGCTCACCAGCATCTATGAGCATCCGTTATAAAACTAGAGCCGTGCTCTCTTGTCTTTCAATGAGCACTTTTACAAGTGGCAATTGCCGGTTTTTCCCTCACCCAGGAAAAAGCCTGGATCTGACGCCTTCTTCTCTTTGGCGTTTCCCTGGCATTCCGTTGAAATGTGCCTAATTTTATAGCATCGAAAACACCGTTTTTCACGGCCAAATCTCCGTGCCTCGTCTGACCACCCCTAATTTCGATTGTCTGACCCTTCCGGCCGTATAGTTTCTCGCCGTATGGTTAGACCCAAAGGATTTGTAACAGATAACTTAACCACTGCAACGAATAGCTGAGGGAACTTCTGCGTCTGATTGCGGTCGTCCTACACATGCGGCGGCTTACTCCTCAAACCCTCCATCATGTGCCATAATAGCCCTCACCCTGGTCAGAAGATGCTTTACATTTATTGCGTCCATCCGGGTCGAGGCCCTGAGAAACTGTCTAATATGTTGTGGCAACCCTGACACGAATGTACACGTCATCCATCGATCAGGTAGCAGTTCTCCAACCAACCGAGTCAACCAATGAAAATCAGCCAAAAATTCAACAGTTTCTCCGGGACGAAGACGTCGTGTCACGAACTGGTCGAATGCGTTGAACTTGTCTGTTCGGTATGCAATTATTACGGTCTGTTTAATTTGTTCTGCATCTGCCCTCTGCTCTTTACTATGTTTTCTGTACACGGCCAGAGCGCCACCTCGTAGTCACTATCGGCGAATGCACTCGACTTTGTCCATAGCGGAGATTTCACTGACCAAATCTACATTCTTGATCCATTCACCATTTTGCAGATCAGTCACTGAACTGCAAAATTCCGGGATGAGCCGGACATCGAAGACATTGCCGTCCATCGTATATATGGCGAAATAGCTTGAAGAATAAAGAAATAAATAAAAACAAACCAAAGACTAACAGAGCAACACCAAAGAGAGAGAGAGAGAGAGAGAGAGAGAGAGAGGGAGAGAGAGAGGTAATCCATGACTGGAACTCAGTTACTCGCTGAACCCTCCTCCGGGTTAAACCGTATCCAATCGTCTTCCGTATTATTTACTGACGACACCGTCTTCGATAGAGCTCTTTATCCCTCGAGACTAGTCACAACCGTCACTGCGCCTTTTTTCTGTAGTTGGCAAAGTATGCTGGTCACACGTGGTCAATATGCATAAATATTGCGGTTCCAGCGGGTACTTGTTTTCTCCTTACATTAATGCTCCGTACACCAAACAAAGACGAGCTCTTTTATGGCGGCGATAAGGTAAGGTATCAATGTCTTTATAATCGGATTCAAGTTCTTTATCGTCACGTCTGAGACATTCTCAAATCCTTTTTTGCATCTCCTCAGAACTTTCTGAGAGTCAACAAACATGTCAGCTCTCAAAACAGGAAGAACGATCGGCCAACAACGAAAGCGCTGGTTGGTCAGCCCTTGTCGTCTTTTCGCCAGGAAAGATATCAGAAACAGTATATTCCGGCAGTCGTTTACAACAGGACAAAGACCAGCCAAAATTACAACCCCAGCCTCTTGGAAAGTTTCCCCGGAAATCCCGGAGGAATATGAGATAAGTTGGACAAGTGTTCCCCGTATTTCCAAGGTAATGCTAACTTGCCCATTCTTGAGATATCCGAAGCCTGGGATACCTGTTATATCTTGATCGTATCTTGGATATCAAAACGAGGAGATTTGTGGGATGAAAGAAAGACACGTTTGAGGAACTAATGCGTACAGCAAGTATCCCAAGATAGTATTTCTGCCGACAAAACATTGCAACTTGGGATGTGCAGCGACTAACAAAAGAATAAGCAGCTAATTTGGTCGAGAGCTGCTTCAGAGCATACTTCTTCCAACTTCTGCCGTAGTACATGGGTTCAAGTTGTATCCATTTGACAGAGTATAATGACCCTGCTAACCCTCCACGAGAAATATGAAGGTTTTCCCCATCGGTGCATCGTTCGTCAAGTCCTCGGATGGGCACGCGCTACAGTCGAATGAGATCCGCAGGACCCTTCGGGCGCAAATCTTCAAATCGTTTCGTCCGGTGTCCTAATCTCCCGGTTCAGGAGTTTCGTAGCAATTTAGCCGACCTCCCCTGCCAAGTGGAGGCGAAAGCAGTGGCTTCGAGGGTGAAGTTATTGAATCCGAAGTCCGTGTCGCGTTGAAGCAGGTCGACTTCAAGAAATTGCCAGAGCTGGATGGTCTGTCCTACGAAGTGTACTTGACGATGTCGCATATGTTTGTCCCTAAACTAATGAATATGTTCAAGCATTGGTTTGTCCAAGGAGACATTTCTGGTAGCATAGCCAAGGGTGTGATCACATCGCTTATGAATGGTGGCAGGCATGTTTGGGAGGACTTAGATGATTACAGGCCCATAACTCCGCTGAAAACAGCGTTAAAGATTTAGGCCTGAGTCTAAGGAAACCGTTTGCAGTTTGTCATCGGCGATCTGATTGAAGCTGTACAGAACTACGCTGTGATGGGAAAATCGATCCTGGACAACTTGCATCTAGTTAGCAAGATGCTAGAAGATGACATTGAAGCCGCGCTAATCAATCTAAGCAAGTCCAAACCTTCGACAGGGTGGACCATCGGCTTTTGGCGACGATTTCGGAGACCCCCGGATTCAAACCGGATTTCCTCAAATGGATCAGCATGATGTACCACAACCTGCATGCGGTGGTGCATGTTAAGTTAAAGCGTTTGGAGGCGTTCATGATCGAGCGGTAGGTACGCCAGGGTTGCCCATTGCCTCCTCTTCTCCATGTCCTTGTTTTGGAGACCCTGCTCCTTTGGCTTAGGGATGAGAAGGCTAACCCGGCCCTGCGTACAGCCCCTTTCCCGGCCGTGTTAGGGCAAAGGTCTCTGCGTAAGCCGATGATTGCATTTTGTGTCTCGCCGACTGGACATACTGGCTGTGAAGAAGGTGGTTGATAGATACGAAGAAGATGCCGGTGCCAAGATCTATTTTGATAAGAGTGAAGGTCTGCGACGGTTCCTGGAGCGGCGTGTTCCCCAGGCAGAGCTTTTCTGCTAGTGTGATGGACCTGTCCGAATCGTCTGGGTTTGGTTTGGGCACGGCCTCCAACTGAAGCGAAATTGGTCGGAGGTACGGGCTAAGGTAAAATCGTAGGTGGGTAACTGTCTTCGAAAGTTGTGGTCCTTAAAGGGCAGGTTGAAGGTGTGCACCATGAATATCTTCCCCCTTTAGCATTTGTCCGTACTTCCCCCGACTAATCATCATCAGATGGCGTTAAAATAACGACTGATATGATAAACATCAACAGGCCGACGATAAAAAAGCCGCCGCCATCGCCAAGAAGAGGAAGGTGAACCTTTTCTACGAACGCTAGCTAAAGTTTACGGAGGGAAAGAGTGACAAAGAAAGAAGACGTTTGATAGCGACAAAAATTGTTCGTTCCTCGGTTAAACAGAACTAAAATGTAGTAGTCTTAGCCACTGCTGTCTGTTCATTACTCGGCTATACAGAGTTAAGGCACGGCAGTCTTAACCCACTCATTTGAACATGCGTCACCAAGCTACCAGCACTAAGTGCCGACCACACTCCAGCAATGCAGCATCTAGTCCATGAGTGATTCACTGCTCTGATTACCATCAACACATGTGGCTACACGGACACCCCCTCATCCAGCTTGCTTAACTATTATCGACGGCCATCAGCTGTCTCTAATATCAACGACAATTCCACCTTATATTTCCATCACTAATATGACCATCAAACTGTAACTTACGACAAAATAAATTGATATCTGTTATTACTGTTATCTCGCCTTTGTACTCTTCATTGATTTCCGGATGTGAATTTACTCACACGAACAATGAAAATAATTTTCGGGGTTGACGTTCTTATTGGCTTTAAAATGTAAAGTAAGCGGCGGAAATGAAAACAACTGGAAGGTTCGGTTTTGGGAGGGTGCTACTCGTTTTCTTGGATGGTTCTAATTTAACCTGGATCCCTACCTTATAATGTTGCGTGGTAAGCAAGGAGGTACCAAGTCCTATAGGTATAACTCAATCTAGGATTGAACCTCGGTCTCCCAAGGCATTGGCGAACGATATATATATTTATTTATTCATATATTTTAAAAAATAAAATATTTGGGTCCCATAGTAAGACTACTGTCACATGATCTCCCACTGATAGAGGAGAGATAAAGAATGTCCACTACCCCTCCGTGTTTGAATCAACAGGCCACCTAAAAGAATGACCGTTAAGACAGGATAGTAATATGGCCTGTCGGAGAAAGTAAAGAATGTGAGTCAGAGTGAAAGCTGACAGATGTTTGTACTTTGTGACCGGATGTGTAAAGAAGGGGCTACGGAGACATATAGTAGCCCTAACGAATCGCCTGACCAGGGAGAAGAAGATAGAAGCCAAATGATTGGCTAGAACACTAAGGCGGAAGTGAGAGCTCCTTCCGTCAGCAGAAGTAGGGAAGAAGAAAATCGGTTGTGGGACAGAGGTTGTGGTTAATGGTTCTAATGCCAAACTCTGGGTGAAGCATCAAAACCGGGATTTGCGGAACAGTTGTTGAAATGATAAGATATTATGAAACTCCCGCCGAAATCACCAGGGGAGGACGGAAAGTACCTTTGACAAAACGAAGAAGAAGCCATATCTTCGAGCCAGACCTAAAATAAAATAAATGCCGTCAACCCGAAAATAAAGAAAAAAAAGAAGGAAAATACTCTCCAAAGGAAAGTCGCCGTAAAGATAAGTAAACTTCAAAACTGTTTCTCCCTATACCCAATAATATATCCTCAGATTGATATATTTTAATGTTCCCACGTGTTGAAGCTAGTTCTTTGTGTTGTTTGCTACCAAGTTATTATTTCATGTTTCTTTTTCAGCTTCTATTCGCCTTATGTTATCCTCGCCTAAATTGTCTTATTAATTCCTTTAAAAATATTATACGGGAGACCGGAGTTGTCGACTACTATAATTAATATTATTACATATAAACCTAGAGGTCCATATCTTCCATTGTTCGAGGGGTAGGAAGACCATTGGCTTTGGTGGGTGTGTGTGTAGTGTGAAATTTGGAAACCCCTTGCCAACGGCGGTCAGTCTAGCCATAAATTAACCCCCACATAATATGCCAGTTCCGAAAAAAGACTCTGAACGAGGACTTATTCTACAAGGGATCAAGTGCCAGTCTGCCCCTTCTTCCCACGTGTGAAAAATAAAGTCCCGTTTTGGGATTTTAATAAATTTTGCCGTAACACGGCCATTGTTTTACAATAATTTTTTTATTGTTAAATCAACCACATTTTCTTAACTTCCCTTTGGGTATGAAATATTTCATACAAATAATTCACATGAAGTTATTGGGTGTAAATTTTTTTATTAATACTAGTAACTCATGCAAAATAATCGGCGAGAGAGAGAGAGAGAGAGAGAGAGAGAGAGAGAGGTGGGTGGGTGGGGGAAGGGCTAACAAGATTGTGTGGGGCAAAAATGATACCCGATGAAAACCTAGTATAACTGAAACAGCAATGCAATCAGTGTCAGTGATGGAATAACGTGTCTCATTATTATCTATAGAAATAGATTGACGTTTAATATAACCTGGGGGTTCCGTGGTGTAGTGGTTATCACGTCTGCTTAACACGCAGAAAGTCGCGAGTTCGAAACTCGCCGGAACCTTCATTTTTTTTTTTTTTTTTATATTCCTAAGAAACATATTAAGAAATTGAAGATTTATTTTGTTTTTTCTTACAAAGTTATAGCAAGGTTTTCAAGAGAGACAAATTAGTGAAGACGGAAGGAAAAGATACCATGGGAAACGAGACGGTGTGGGAGTGTTAATGGTGCAGAGGAATAGGATTTCCCAAGGTGCTGCTAAATGTAAAACATTTGGTTTTGCTTCCACAATTATACAACGATTTACACAAACAATGTTGACAAGAGAAATTTGACAAAAAAACAAGAAAATTAAAGAAAAACAACTTTATATTTTATATCATCTCGACAATGGTTATGATTATACAAAACTTGTTCTTATGTGTGTGTGTAAAACACGAATATTGTCAATAAAATTGATTGTGTGTATATGTGTGAGTATGTCGGAACTAAAGAGAGAAGATAGACTTATACATACATACATGTGTATGTGTGTGTATATATGTGCATCCTGCCATGTATGAATCTTTCAGTCTACTCTCCTAACCGTTGTGTTTATTAGCAGGTCCTCTGGTATCACTCAACCCATCTGTACTGTGCTGGTCCTGTGATGTCTTCTGATCTTTCGGTCTGTAACTTTGAACTAAAAACATCACTATTAATAGATTTTGGTAAAATAAAAGTGGATCAAAGTAGAATATTTATGACAGGTAAATTTAGATTTGGCCTAATGAGATGAGTGTTTGAAAATCGCCCGGGAGACTATGGTTCAGTCCCAGGTTGAGCCATACCAAAGCCTCAGAAAATGGTATTTGATGCCTCCTTGGTTAATATTCTGCATTATTAGGTAAGGATGAAAGGTAAAGTAGAGTAATCCAGGAAATGGAGTTGAGCCCTCCACTACACCATTGTGTAGTAGCTATTGAAAAGGGAGCCTTCGGGTCACCCACGACTAATGTGGCCAACTTTACTTTCTTACAGGTAAATTGTAACTGAAATGTGCGGACGTCAGCGAAAACAAAACACGTGACCCATCTTAGGCAATCGGATTCACAGAAATTACTTATTTATTTTGAAACCTGAGTATATTTGTTTTTTTATGTGACAAATGTTTCTATAAGTTAGTTTTTGATCCGATTTTTCTAGAATATTCTATTCAGTGTGTCGTTTGTTGATTGGTTTAAAGACATAAGAGTGTAAAATCTATGTAAGTGAGATTTTGATCCTTTTTTTTCCCCTTGTAAATTCCTATTTACGTGTTGTTAGTTGATTAATCTAAAACTAAAGAAATATATATCCTTTAATGGTAGACGATAAAGACCAATTTATAACTGAAAGAACATCTCGGGAATAAAATGTCTTCTTTCTTGTTACAAGAAAAGATGGCTTAGCAGCTAACGGAAGAGGTTCCGTGGTGTAGTGGTTATCACGTCTGGTTCACACGCAGAAGGTCGCGAGTTCGAAACTCGTCGGAACCTTTTGTGGCTTTTTAAAATTCGTTTTTTAATTAAAATTTCAAGGGAGCCAAATCAGTGAAGACGAAAGCAAAAATACAATGGAGAACGGGATGGTTTGGTGCTAGTAATTGTATCTGATGAAAACCTATTTATAACGGAAAGAACAACCTGGGAATAAAATGTCTCTTTCTAATTATAGAAAAAGTTTTCATGAGAGTGAACGCAAAAGGTATTGAAATATATGCAAAAAATTGTTTGCAAAATATTAAAAATTACGGTAAAAATATTTTGTAACATGTTGACGTGTAAAAGTTGCGCTGTAAATATGTTGAAAACAGACGCGATTAATATCGGGAAAAACATGAACACGTTGGTGTTTTAAAATTATTTTATTTCTGTTGTAAACAATTGTTCTGTTTGCAGCTATATAATATTATACAAAATAAACATATTATAGTCCACTGAACTGAACCCCTTGTGTTGAATATATGAAAGTTTAACGTATTTCATACGGCCCCGGTTCACTTCTGGAATTTCAGTAGAGAAAATTTTAACGACTATTCCATATCAAGTTTGATTGAAAAAAGAGGGTTAGCCATTTCTTAGATGTCTTGCTCCAACGTCTTGGTAGCCATCGATTCGTTAATTCGGAAAGATGTGCCGTCAATCGTATTGTGTCATTTGTGTCCACAGAGAGTGGGTTCGACCACGGAAGACAAACCATTTACTTTAGCGTTATATATTCTTTTATATCCCGATTGTTGGAGTTATCGCCCAAGCTTAATATGCAGTAAGTCAAGAGTTCGAAACTCACCCGAACCTCTTATGTCTTTTTTTTTCTTTTCGATCGAACTGATTAAAAAAAAATGAAGATTTATTTGTTTTTTTCTTAGAAAATAGCAAGGTTTTCAAGAAAGCCAAATTAGTGAAGACGAAAGGAAATATACAATGGAAAACGAGATGGTGTGTTGGGCTAGTAATTGTTCCTGACAAAAACCTACATACAACCGAAAGAACTGCCAGATGTGACGGCTAAGCAGATAATTCCTGAGAAAATATTACTCCTGGAAAAGGAATATTCTCGAGCACTTGGATAGATAAAATGCAACACAAACAAGGAGGTTAAGTCTGACGTGCGTTTATTGTAAGGACGCCATGATGAATGATTTTTAAAAAATTCCCTTTCCCCCAAAGAGTGGAGGCTGCAGGGACACAACTACAATACAATATGTACACGGTATTTTTCTTTTTTTCTTTTGAAGTTAAAGTTCAGTATTGTTTTGTTCCAAGTTGGTAGTCTTAAACCTGAGCGGCATTGGTCTGGCACGGAAAAGTCTGGTTCAGAGTTTTGAACTATCGTTAGATTTTGTTACCTTCAGATGGAACAAAGATTCATTTGTTACTGTCGGTAGTGGTTAATTGCTTGCTAGTGGGTTTTGTGTTATTGGTTGGCTGTTTGGGCTTTATTACATATCAACTTTTGAAGGTTATTTAACGGCAAATCCATTTTTATGCAAATAGTCAGTTTTATTTCGAACAATTCAGTTTTGCATGAATACACAGTTTAATTGAATAAACTGAATAGATTGAAATAGAAATGTTTTTGGCAAACAGTTCTAATTTAGCTTATTCAGTTTAGTATTAGTTTTGGATTTGTTTACAGATAGTTAAATGTGAAAACAGTTCTATACTAAACAATCCAGTTTGGTGTAAGTTCAGTTTAAATGTGAAACACAGTTCTATTTCAAACAATTCAATTTAGCATAAGCACGTTGTTAAATGTAAGTACACAATTTCATTGTTGAAAGCATTTCTCTTCCAAGCTATTATGTTTAGTCAAATAGTTGTAATTCAAACAATTGAGTTTAGCATAAATATGGAGTTAGTTCTATTTAACCCATAGATAGGGCCCTATCAGGTGCTACCATTCCGGTCCAGAGTGAACTTGGGAATGAAGGGGTTCTCTGCAGTCCCGAAAGCTCCAGCATCACTGGAACCTCATCATCAGATTGTTTAGTGTCATATCCAGGACACACATTGGTGGTGGGTATTCTTACCCCTCTGCAGAGAAGATATATTCTCCAGCCCCAGGCAACTGGGCAACCTTCTACATAGATATAATCAGTATACTCTCAGTGTTGGCAACATTACTGAAAGATCACGTGTATGAAGATTAAAATGCAAATAAAGTGAAAGCAAAGTTATAAATTAGACTGGGCAAGGGTTCTGTTGGTCCAGTTAAATGGGTGGATATAGCACCTGATTGGGCGACATCAGTCGGTCAATTATGTAGGTCATATTGCTAACTTCACCATTCTTCTTTCAGTTAAGTTTTACAAAAAATGATTATAAGTTTATAAGCCAACAGAACTAAGCAGTTGGTTCCGTAGTGTAGTGGTTATCACGTCTGCTTTACACGCAGAAGGTCGCGAGTTCGAAACTCGCCGGAACCTTGCTTTTTTTCTTAAATATTATGTTTTAAAAAAATCGAATTATGTGATTCCCTTTTTAAAAGTGTTTTAGTGGTCATTATTTTATTTGATTCAAATTATACTTCATCAAGATATTTTTCACCTCTCAACACGTTGAAGATTATTCGTTTAGTATTTGCTTAAGAGAATTTCTAAAAATGATATTGATTTTTGTTGTTCCTTAGTGAAAATTGCCCAGTCAGCTGGGGCTGTACAATACACCGACGGCACCTCTGTCCTTATATGACGCTAAATAATGTGATGGTGAGGTTCCAGTGATGCTGAAGCTTTGAAGAATACGGAGCACTCCTTCATTCCCATCATTTCCATGTCCACTCAGGCCAGGTGTGGTAGCACCTGATAAGTTCCTATCTATGTGTTAAATAGCTCTAATCTGCCAACTTATATTTATTTAAAGTACAAAGTAGATAATAAAATCAATGGACTATTGAAACAACACACACACACACACACACACACACACACATATATATATATATATATATATATATATATATATATCAAGTAAGTAGGCTACCATCCCGAAGTAATCGTACCCAACGAAAACCGTTTTTCAACCGAAAGTGGTTATCATGGCGTTTTACACGCAGAGAAACAAAAGTTCGGAAGTCGCCAGAACCTGTGTTATCTTTTTTTTATTATTCCAAACGAGCATATTAAATAAATGAAGAATTATTTTGTTTTTTCCTCCAAGGTTGTTTGTGTGTATATATGTGTCCTTCAATATATGAATCATTCAGTCTACTCTCCTAACGATTGTGTATATTAGCATACCATTTAGCGTCAATCTACCGTTCTATAATGTGCAGGTCCTGTGATGTCTGCTGCTCTGTCGGTTTCTAACTTTGAACTCAAAACTTTATACATTTTAGTAATGAAAGAGGATGAAAGTAAAATATTTTCAGTTTAGTACAGGTAAGTTTGGAGTTCAAAGTCACGGACGTCGGTGGAAATACAGTTTCTGACAATCAGATTCACAGAAATAACTTATTTATTTTGGAATCTAAGTAATTCCTATGTACGTGTTCTTCGTTGATCAATCTTGTAGGATGTGTGAGTGAATTTAATGTTTCCCCTATAATTTAATGTTAATTTTATGTATATTGAATAAGGTTTAAATATTTAGTATTTCCCACAGGTTTAATGTTGAGGTTCGATATATAGTGTTTAGAAAAAAGGTTGAATAGGCATATAATATAGGCACATGGATAAAGTGGTAAACGAAGGAAGATATGCAACAAATGAGTAAAAGATATGAAACGAATAATGGTTGTAAAACGGCGCGGACAAAATGAACATTTAAACAAGGCGAAGAACAAAATCAAATTTATATTCAACATCAATAAATCTTACGTTGATACATAAAAAATATTACTAACTCTACTAACAAAATAATAGTGTGTGTATATGTGTGAGCCCG
Source organism: Sepioteuthis lessoniana (assembly GCA_963585895.1). Taxonomy (NCBI): domain Eukaryota; kingdom Metazoa; phylum Mollusca; class Cephalopoda; order Myopsida; family Loliginidae; genus Sepioteuthis; species Sepioteuthis lessoniana. The sequence continues at coordinate 68,797 of CAUZXS010005170.1, read as the reverse complement.
TGTGTGTGTATGTGTGTGTGTGTAACACAACTAAGCTATAAAAGAATTACAAGTTTAAATTGTCCTTTTTTATGTTAGAAACGGGCAGTTTCTCAGAGACTGAAAAGCGTTTCATAGTCATTGTATATGAATGTCTGCGAGGCCCATGCATGGCGTTGCTTTTCGCTCCTGTATTCACGCTGAAGGGAGTGTGTTGCTGCTGCAGAGAAATTTGGTCAAACAGAACAAGGGTGTTTGAAGACGACGTATTTATAGAAAATACACGTCTTGTAGGTGGATCAACGACGCAGGACTTGAATTTACGCGTGGACGTAGTTTTAAACATGTCACGTGGTCCTCCTGGCCAATGGTTTCCCGAAACTGAATATTGAGCGTCCGCCATCTTTGTGGAAACAAGTGGCATACCGCCCAAAATAATTTATAGGAGTGCAAAGTCCTATAATCTAAAACTAAAGGAATATGTATCTTTTAATGGTACCAGTTAAAGACCTATTTTCAACCGAAAGAATGATCAGGAATCAAATATCTCTTTTACACTTTTAGAAAAAGGTTGCTAACATTTAAACGGGAGAGGTTCCGTGGTGTAGTGGTTATCACTGACAGATGTTTGTACTTTGTGACCGGATGTGTAAAGAAGGGGGTACGGAGACATACAGTAGCCCGAAAGAATCGCCTGAAGAAGATAGAAGCCAAATGATTGGCTAGAACCCTAAGGCGGAAGTGGGAGCTCCTTCCGTCAGCAGAAGTAGGGAAGAAGAAAATCAGTTGTGGGACAGAGGTCGTGGTTAATGGATCTAATGCCAAACTCCGGGTGAAGCATCAAAACCGGGATTTGCGGAACAGTAGTTGAAATGATGAGATATATTGAAACTACCGCCGAAATCACCGGGGGTGGACGGAAAGTATCTTGGACAAAACGAAGAAGAAGCCATATCTTCGAGCCAGACCTAAAATCAAATAAATGCCGTCAACCCGAAAATAAAGAAAAAAAAAAAGGAAAATACTCTCCAAAGGAAAGTCGCGTAAAGATAAGTAAAATTTAAAACTGTTTCTCCCTATACCCAATAATATATCCTCAGATTGATATATTTTAATGTTCCCACGTGTTGGAGCTAGTTCTTTGTGTTGTTTGCTACCAAGTTATTATTTCATGTTTCTTTTTCAGCTTCTATTCGCCTTATGTTATCATCGCCTAAATTGTCTTTTTTCATTTTTAGGGGTTTATTATGACAGATGGTGATTGTCATAGCCTTTCCGCTCGGGCTTAAGACTTCACCATCTGACGATGCCCCTAGACTGAGATCCGAATTGTTCAAAGCCTTACCAAACTAAATAGTAAAATATAATAAACGAAAAATGATTAATATCTAAAAAAATCATTACCTTAATTAAATAACACTAGTTCCTTGTAAGAAAAAACAAAAGAATTCTGCAACTTTATTTTAACATGTTAATTAGAAAAACATAAAAAGAAGAAAAAACAGGTCCCGAAATCACACCAGACTGCGTGCTAAACAGACATGATAACCACTACACCAACATCCTCTTTAACGAGCATTTACGCCCAATCTTTTTCTATTACTATTAAAGAGAGGTTTTATACCACAGTTGTTCTTTCGGTTGCATGTAGGTTTTCATCAAGTACAATTACTAGCCCCACACCTTCTCGTTTTCCAATGTATTTTTTCTTTAGTTTTCACTAATTTGGCTCCCTGTAAAAACTTGCTACTTCCTTGAACGAAAATAAATCTTCAATTTCTTAATACGTTGATTAGATAAGGAATAAAATAAAGCAGCAGGCACCGACGAGTTTCGAACTCGTGACCTTCAGCGTGTTAAGCAGACGTGATAACCACTACACCACGGGACCTCTCACGTTTGAATGTTAGCAACCTTTATATAAAAGTGTAAAAGTAATATTTTATTCCTGATCATTCTTTCAGTTGAAAATAGGTCTTTATCTGGTACCATTAAAAGATACATATTTCTTTAGTTTTAGATTGATCAACGAAGAACACGTAATTAGGAATTACTAAGATTCCAAAAAAAGTAAGTTCTTTCTGTGAATCTGATTGTCAGAAATTGTATTTCCACCGACGTCCGACAGACCAACAGACATCGCAGGACCTGCACAGCACAGAACGGATTGACGCCAGATGACATACTAATATACACAACGGTTAAGAGAGTAGACTGAATGTCTCATATATTGAAGGACACATATATACACACACGACCTTGGAGGAAAAATCCCGTATCTCCAGTAAGGAGGTATTGAACTTCCAGTAACAGATTGGGCCTATTAGCTAGCCTTGTGTGTGTGTGTGTGTGTGTGTGTGTGTGCGCGCGCGCGTGTGTGTGCGTGTTTCAATAGTCCGTTGATTTTATAATCTGCTTTGTACTTTAAATAAATATAAACAAAAACATTAAAACATATTATAAACATGACATAAAATAAATAGGAAGTTATTTCCCCGAACCCCACTAAGAGGAAGTGCAGCCTGCGCATGCCTAAAAAGAGTGGCTTCCTGACGCCAAAAAGGAACTCTTCCTCAATTATTTCAAAAAACCTTGACTGAACGGCCGTTCTTTTCTCGGCTTCCAGTCTAAGAGAATCTGTTTGCTAAGGCCAGAGACCGTAGCAACGCGTTGTGTCTCCTGTTAGTAGCAGTTTCGGCTGATCATTTCCAACTGAACACACACATGACAGAACCTCAAATTCCAAATTTGCCAAAAATGATTCAACGATATTCCTCAAAAGCCTCGACCGGGAAACACGCATATTTCTACTGGTTTAGGAAAATATTCTCTCGACCTGAATATAGCTATGCTACTTTCTTTCCTTTTCATCATTTCTTCCTTTAGAGCATCGATAAATAAAAAGATGATAAGAAATAAATGAAGACAAGACGAAAATGATACAGTTACCAACATCAGAATTTCACAACAACGAAACCCTTGTTCCGACCCATAGACTTATTAACTTTCCCAAGAGTATTATATATTGACACAATTCTTCTGTATGAGCAAGATTTCACAAAAAGTCAATTTTTGAGAAAAATTGAACAGATTTCAATTAAGACTTTCCCTTCTACTCGACCGTTTACCATAGCAAAGTGTCAAGGCTACCCCTAGAGAAATAATGAATAGATATATTTATACATTTAGATTGGGGGTTAGAACTATGTGAAATGCAAACAACCACGTTCAGGTGTTTTAACTCAGGTCACTATGTCAACTTCCTAGGGTTTTTCAAATTTATTTTAACTGATGTTCGTTGGTTGTTTGGGTTTTATGGCACTTAAAACCCAAACAACCAACGATTCGAACGAGTCAGTTTAGCATAAGTACACAGTTTAAATATCTAAGCGGTTTTATTTCAAGCAATTTAGTTTAGCATAAGTACGCAGATGAGATTTATTTAACCCATAGATAGGACCCTATCAGGTGCTACGACTCCAGGCAAAAGTGGACCTGTAGGCGATTGGAATGATGGAGTGCTCCGTATTCCCCAAAGCTTCAGCATCACTGGAACCTCACCATCACATTATTTAGCGTCATATAAGGACAGAGGTGCCGTCGCTGTATTGCACAGCCCCAGCTGATTGGGCAATTTTCACGAAGGAACAACAAAAATCACTTTCCTTTTTAGAAATTCTCTTTAGCAAATACTAAACGAATAATCTTCTACGTGTTGAGAGGTGAAAAATATCTTGATGAAGTAGAATTTGAATCAAATAAAACAATGACCACTAAAATGCAACGGATGCTGGAGAAACTATTTTTAAAAAGGGAACCACATAATGCGGTATTTTTTAAACAAAATGTTTAAGAAAAAAAAGGAGAAAGGTTCCGGCGAGTTTCGAACTCGCGACCTTCTGCGTGTAAAGCAGACGTGATAACCACTACACCACGAAACCAACTGCCTAACGAAACTGACTAGATAAGTTATATTCATTATTTTAAAAACTTAACCGAAAATAGAATGGAGGAGGTAGCAATATGACCTACATAATTGACCGACAGATGTCGCCCTATCAGGTGCTTTCTCCACCCATTCAACTGGACCAACAAAACACTTGCCCAGTCTAATTTATAACTTTACTTTCATTTTATTTGCATTTTAATCTTCATACACGTGATCTTTCAGTAATCTTGCCAACACTTAGAGTTTGTCAAAAACATTTCTATTTCAATCTACTCAGTTTATTCAATTAAACTGTGTACTCATGCTAAACTGATTTGTTCGAAATAGAACTGACTATTTGCATAAAAATGGATTTGCCGCTAAGTTGAGAGGTTATAAAGCCCAATCAGCCAGCTAATAGCACAAAACCCGCTAGCAACCAATTAACCACCGATGTTATCTGTCCCACCACTACCGACAGTAACAAATGAATCTTCATTCCACCTGACGGTAACAAAATCTAACGAAGGGTCAAGCCTCAGAACCAGACTTCTCCGTGCCAAACGAATTCCGCTCAGGTTTATGGAATGCCAACTTGGAAGAAAACAACACTGAACTTTAAATTCAAAAGAAAAAAGAAAAAATAACGTGTACATATTGTATTGTAGTTGTCTCCTTGCAGTCTCCACTCTCTGCGGGAAGGGGGATTTTTAAAAAATCATTCATTAGGGCCTCCTTACAATAAACGCACGTCAGACTTGACCTTTTTGTTCCTGCTGCATTTTACTCATCCGTATGCTCGAGAATATTATTTTTCCACGATAAATATTTTCCCAGGAATTATCTGCTTAGCCGTAACATCTGGCCGTCCTTTCGGTTGTACGCAGGTTTTTGTCGGGAACAATTACTCGCCCAACACACCATCCGTTCTCCATTGTATATTTCCTTTCGTCCTCACTAATTTAGCTTTCTTGAAAACCTTGCTATTTTCTAAGAAGAAACAAAAGAAATCATCAATATTTTAATATGTTCACTCGAAAAGAAAAAAAAAGACAAAAGAGGTTCCACTGAGTTTCGAACTCTTGACTTACTGCATATTAAGCTTAGGTGATAACTCCAAAACTACGGATATTAAAAAAAATATATAAAACTAAGGTAAACTGTTTGTCTTCCGTGGTCGAACCTACTCTCTGAGGACACATATGACACAATACGATTGACGGCACATCATTCCACATTAACGAATCGATGGCAACCAAGACGTTTGAGCAAGAGATCTAAGATATGTCTAACCCTCTTTTTTCAATCAAGCTCGATATCGAATAGACGTTCAAATTTTCGCTACTGGAATTCCAGAAGTGAACCGGGACGTGTGAAATGCGTTAAACTTTCATGTATACAACACAACGGGTTCAGTTCAATGGACTATAATGTTTATTTTATATAACATTATATAGCTGCAAACAGAACAATTGTTTACAACAGAAATAAAAATAATTTCAAGACACCAACGTGTTCATGTTTTTCCCGATATTAATTTCGTCTCTTTTCAACATATTTATAGCGCAACTTTTACACGTGAACATTTTGCAAAATATTTTTACCGTAATTTTTAATATTTTGCAAACTATTTTAAGCATATATTTCAATACCTTTCCCGTCCACTGATATGTCAACTTTTTCTATAAGTATGAAACAGAGACATTTTATTTTCGGGTTGTTCTTTCAGTTATGAATAGGTTTTCATCAGATACCATTACTAGCACCAAACGATCTCGTTTTCCATTCTGTTATTCCTTTCGTCTTCACTGATTTGGTTCCCTTGAAAACCGTGCTATATCCTTGTAAGAAAAAAGAAAATCAATCTTCAATTTTTAAAAAATTGAATCAAAACAGGAATTTTAAAAAGCCTCAAAAGGTTCCGTATAACCACTACACCACGGAACCTCTTCCGTTAGCTGCTAAGCCATCTTTTCTTGTAACTATAAAGAAGACATTTTATTCCGTAGATGTTCTTTCAGTTATAAATTGGTCTTTATCGTCTACCATTAAAGGATACATATTTCTTTAGTTTTAGATTAATCAACTAACAACACGTAAATAGGATTTTACAAGGGGAAAAAAAGGATCAAAATCTCATTTACATAGATTTTACACTCTTATGTCTTTAAACCAATCAGCGAACGACACACAGAATAGAATATTCTAGTAAAATCGGATCAAAAACTAACTTATAGAAACATTTGTCACATAAAAAAACAAATATACTCAGGTTTCAAAATAAATAAGTAATTTCTGTGAATCCGATTGCCTAAGATGGTTCACGTCTTTTGTTTTCGCTGACGTCCGCACATTTCAATTACAATTTACCTATAAGAAAGTAAAGCTGGCCACATTAGTCTTGGTTGACCCGAAGGCTCCCTTTTCAATAGCCACTACACAAAGGTGTTGTGGAGGGCTCAACTCCATTTCCTGGATTTTTCTACTTTACCTTTGATCCTTACCTAATAATGCTGAATGTTAAGAAAGGAGGCATCAAATACCATTTTCTGAGGCTTTGGTATGACTCAACCTGGGACTGAACCATAGTCTCCCGGACCATTTTCAAGCACTCATCTCATTAGGCTAAATCTAAATTTACCTGTAATGAGCTTTAAATATTCTATTTTGATCCCCTTTTATTTTACTAAAATCTATTAATACTGAAGTTTTTAGTTCAAAGCTAGAGACCGAAGTAGCCGCAGACATCACAGGATCAGCACAGTACAAAAGGGTTGAGTGATACCAGATAACCTGCTTGTAAACACAACGGTTAGGAGAGTAGACTGAAATAATCATACATGACAGGACACACATATATACATACACATACACATACACATGTATGTATGTATGTATAAGTCTATCTTCTCTCTTTAGTTCCGACATTCTCACACATATACGCGCAATCACCTTCATTGAAAATATTCGAGTTTTAGACACACACACATAAGAACACGTTTTATATAATCATTGCCATTGTCGAGATGATATAGAATATAAAGTTGTTTTTCTTTAATTTTTTTGTTTTTGTCAAATTTCTCTTGTCTACGTTGTTTGTATAAATCGTTGTATTATTCTGGAAGATACACCCAAATCTTTACATTTAGCAGCACCTCGGGAAATCCTATTCCTCTGCACCATTACCAGGCCCATACGGTCTCGTTTCCCATGGTATCTTATCCTTTCGTCTTCACTAATTTGTCTCTCTTGAAAACCTTGCTATTACTTTGTAAGAAAAAAACGAATTAAATCTTCAATATTTTTAAAAATGTTCCTTAAAAATTAAAAAAAAAAATATGACGATTCCGGTGAGTTTCGAACTCGCGACTTTCTGCGTGTTAAGCAAACGTGATAACCACTACACCACGGAACCCTCCGGCTTCACTAGTGCGTTAACCTTTTTCCTATAAACAATAAGGAGACACGTTATTCCGTCACTGACAGTGATTGCATTGTTGTTTTAGTTGTACTTGGTTTCCATAGGGTATAATTTTTGCCCCACACCATCTTGTTAACCCCCCCTTCTCTCTCTCTCTCTCTCTATCTATCTATCTATCTATCTATCAATCTATCTCTCACACCGATTCTTTTGACTGAGTTATCAGTCGTAATAAAAAAAAATACTTTAAACCAAATAACTGCATGTAAATTATTCGTATGAAATATTGCATACCCAAAGGGAAATTAGGAAAATGTGGTTTGTTTAACGATAAAGCCATTCTTGTAAAATAATGATAGTGTTACTATGGGAGGCAAATATTTTATCTTTAAAAATAAATGAATATATATATCTATATATATATATATATATAAATATATATATATTTCGCCAATGCCTTGGGAGACCAAGGTTCAATCCTAGATTGGGTTATGTCAATGATACTTTGTACCTCCTTGCTTACCACTCAATATTATAAGGTTGGGATGAAGGGTAAATTAGAGCCATCCAAGGAAGGGAGTAGCATCCTCCCAAAACGGAACCTTCCAGGCCAAATGAATCAGGCAAACAAGAAAACTCAAACGTAATCGTTGCCTTGTTAAGCTCCCTAACCATTAAATCCTCTTCTTTCGGTTGTAAGTATATTTTCATCATGTACAATTATTAGACAACATCAACTCGTTTCCCATTGTATTTTTTCCTTCCGTCTTCACTGATTTGGCTCTCTGGAAAACCTAGCTATTTTCTTGTAAGTAACAACAAAACCCGACTTCAATTTTTTTAAATAAGTTGACAAAGATTTTCCAGTGACTTGTGAACTCACCACATTCCGGCTGTTATGTAGACAGTATAGCCATTACACTACGTGATCCTTTACTGTCCACTATAATCAATCTTTTTCTATAAGTATAAAAGAGACATTTTCTTCCAAGTATGTTCTTTCGGTTATAAGTAGGTTTTCATCGAGTATAATTCCTAACCCACAACCGTCTCGTTTTCATTGTATATTTTCCTTTCGTCTTCACTGATTTGGCCTCCTTGAAAATCTTGCCATTTCCTTATAAATCAAACCAAAATCATTCTTCAAATTTTGGAATATGTTGATTAAAAAAAGACAAAAGAGGTTCGGGTTAATTTCGAACTCGCAACCTTCTACGAGTTAAACAGAAATAACATCAACTATAGAACGAGATTCTTTAGCGTCAGTTCGTAATCAGTATTTTTCTAGAAGTCTAAAATCTATTAATACTGAAGTTTTTGTTCAAAGCTAGAGACCGACAGACCAGCAGTCATCACAGGACCAGCACAGTACAGAAGGGTTGAGTGATGACAGAGGACCTGCTTATAAACACAACGGTTAGGAGAATAGACTGAAAGATTCATACATTGCAGGATGCACATATATACACACGCATACACACTTATGTATGTACAAGTCTATCCTCTCTCTTTAGTTCCGACATACTCATACATATACACACAATCAATTTCACTGACAATATTCGCATTTTACACACATAAGAACACGTTTTGTATAATCATAACCATTGTCGAGATTATATAAAATATAAAGTTTGGTTTTCTTTAATTTTCTTGTTTTTTGTCAAATTTCTCTTGTCTACGTTGTTTTTATAAATCGTTGTATCATTGTGGAAGCAAGACCCAAAGTTTTACATTTAGCAGCACCTTGGGAAATCCTATTCCTCTGCACCATTACCAGCCCCACACCGTCTCGTTCCCCATGATATCTTTTCCTTCCGTCTTCACTAATTTGTCTCTCTGGAAAACCTTGCCATTATTTTGTAAGGAAAAACAAAATAAATCTTCAATTTTTAACATGTTACTTAGGAATAAAAAAAAATAAAGGTTCTGAACTCGCGACCTTCTGCGTGTTAAGCCGATGTGATAACCACTGAACTACGGAACCTCTACCTACAGCTAATAAGCAATTTTTTTCTTATAATCATAAAGTAGAGATTTTATTCCCGAGTTGTTCTTTTGTTTGTAAATTGGTCTTTATCGGTTACCATTAAAGGATACATATTTCTGTTGCGGAGCCGATATGCGCGTCGACCCCGCAAATGTTTTAAGTTTAATGCGTGTGAGTAGTGACAGCCAAAGACAATGAAGGAAACAAAGGCGAAGTGACAAATACAACAAAAGTGACGATTTATTGCCGGAATTACAAACGTGTGTGTAAAGTCCGTGGTGGTTGTATGTGGTCTTCAGTTATATGGGTGATGTCGATAGCTTGTATGTTCGAGTCGTAAATGTGCGCAGCTGGATGTTTGATGATGGTAGCTGGCATAGGTCGAGTCGTGGAGATACAGTTAGATGTTTGATGCAGGTAGCTGTCGGTTGATCAAGTCGTTGAAGTGAAGCTGGACGATCATAGCGGGAAGCTGAGGTCTGTTGAGTCGTAGAATGCAGCTGGATGATCGTTGCAGGTAGCTGAGGTCGGTCGTGGGTTAACCGGGGATGTGTCGATCTTGTTGCTAGCCCGCACAGCGAGTCGTACGTGGGCCAGGTGTTGCAATGCTAAAGCAGTCCGTAACAACGAGTCGTACGTGGACTGGATGCTGCATTGCAGGAGTGTCGAGGTCGAAGTCGGTGTTTGGCAGCTTGGTCGTGTCGAGTCGAGCGAGTTGGTGACTAAAACAGAGCTGTTTTTTAGTACAACGGACCAAATGAAAGGACGAGGAAACCGTAGCTAAGGATAGCCAGGCCTTAACACATATGAAGTCGAGCGAGCGAGCGAAGCTAGGAATTTTTCGTGACCTTAGTTGTGAAGACATGTGGCTTTGCCGTATCAAAGACGTGTGGACGTGTCGGAAGATAGCTATGGCTGTGTCGCGCCAAAGCCGTACGGACATATCGGACGATAGCTAAGGCTTTACCGCGCCAAAGCTGGACGGACGTATCGGACGAGCGCTAAGGCTTTACCGTGCCAAAGCTGTATGGACATATCGGACGATAGCTAAGGCATTACCACGCCAAAGCTGTACGGACGTATCGGACAATAGCTAAGGCTTTGCGCGCCAAAGCTGTGCTAACGTATCTGGCGGTAGCTAAGGCTTTGCGTGCCAAAGCTGTGCGAAAGTCTAGGACGATAGCTAAGGCTTCGTGCCAAAGCTGTGCGGTCGTATCGAGACGATAGCTAAGGCTTGCGCGCCAAAGCTGTGCGGTCGTACCGAGACGATAGCTAAGGCTTACGCACCAAAGCTCTGCACTGACAAGCGAACAGGTCAGGAGGCCGAGGCAAAGATTTGCGTTATCTCAGCGCTGCGAAGATAGCGAAGCAGTAGCTAAAGGCTAACCCGTGCCTTTAGCGCTGCGCAGCCGAATGGACGAGCGGAGCCGATCGGAATGGTTAAGACCGGCTGGTCTTAGTATCCTCTTCGTGTTTGCCTCCAGGCCGTCTACTTTGACTGGGCGCGTAGGACCGTCAGAAATACTCCAACCCGCAGAAGGTAACCTCTTATGGTACTTAAAAGAACCTTTAGTGCATATCAATGTGATGAGAAGAGAAAGGGGTGAATCTGCCATTTGAAGTGGTGGTGAGGTGAATGCAACCACGATAATGTAGGATTCTGCATCGTGGAGCCGAGTGGCCCCTGAGAGCGTCCGCGAAGACCTCTGTTTATTTGTCGCTGCCTTCCACCAGACAGGACTTGACACAAGGTCAAAAGCCCGAAGGCTGATTAAAATGGGGATGAAGGGGAGGGGAAGGTCGGGAACTAGCCGAGACTCGAAACCTGCTGGTCTAAGATGCTCATCGACTCACTTGGTGCAAAGTGAGCCTTACGAGGTAAGCAGTTTCCCACACCCAAATATGGGTCTGGGTACGTATGCCGGGTTATGGCTTGAACTAGACAGCAAGGTCTAGTGCCATACATAGGTTTCGAGAATGTCCGCGGGGACCTCTGTTATTTATCGATGCGTCCCACCAACGAACGAATGTAGCACAAGGCCGTTTTTAAGGTGGGTCCAGTCACAGGGCCGAAGTCCACACGCGTCCGGCAAGGCCAGAAATACCTTCGACCCCGTCGGCATTCTCCTTTTTGGAGTGCCTCAGGTACCAGGTAATAAACCTAACCCCCCGAAGAGTGTAAAGACGGCCCCCTGAGGCCGGAGGAACTCTCTAGTGCCGAGGGACACCTGGAAGAACCGCCCAGAGGTAAGACGGCCAACCGAATGCAACACAAGAAATGGAGAGGAAAGGTCACAAATACCCTGAAAAAGAGCGGGGACCGCTGAATTTTTCGCCGCCGAAGCCTTGTTTATATGAAAGGAAGGCAACACCACTTCTGTCGTGCCACGTAAATAGAAAGTTCTTCTATGAAAAATGGACGTAGAAAATAAGTCCTTCTTTAGCCTGATATAGGCTAGCAAAGATAATAATTCCATTTTTATAGAGTTATTTCTGTCAGAAGTGTTTTGTAAATGTTGTTAAATGTTATTTTATCCCTTTTTCAGCTGTAACGGCAGGTTAGGGTCGAAAAGAGCTTCGTCCTTTCCGGCCATACCCGGATGTAATTTTTCTAGGGCGAACGAGTAATCCGATCTGTTTATGTTTGTAGGCAAGTCGCAGCATTTATTTACTTTTAGTCTAAATATTCTACTTTGATTCACTTTTATTTTACCAAAATCTATTAATACTGAAGTTTTTAGTTCAAAGTTAGAGACCGACAGAGCAGAAGACATCATAGGACCAGCACAGTACAGAAGGGTTGAGTGATGCCAGAGGACCTGCTTATAAACACAACGGTTAGGAAAGTAGACTGAAAGATTAATACATTGCAGGATGCACAAATATCCCACACACATACACATGTATGTATATACAAGTCTATTATGTCTCTTAATTCCGATATACTCACACATATACACACAATCAATTTCACTAACAATATTCGTGTTTTACCCCCCCCCCACACAACATAAAAACACGTTTTATATAATCATTGCCATTGTCGAGATGATATAAAATAGAAAGTTTGGTTTTCTTTAATTTTCTTGATTTTTGTCAAATTTCTCCTGTCTATGTTGTTTTTATGAATCGTACTATTGTGGAAGCAAGACCCAAAGTTTTACATTTAGCAGCACCTCGGGAAATTCCTATTCCTCTGCACCAGTGGCAATGGTATCTTTTCCTTTCGTCTTCACTATTTTGGCTCTCTTGAAAACCTTACCATTACTTTGTAAGTAAAAACAAAATAAATCTTCAATTTTTAATATGTTCCTTAGGAATGAAAGAAAAATTTAAGGTTCCGGCGAGTTTCGAACTCGCGACCTTCTGCGTGTTAAGCAGACGTGATAACCACTACACCACGGAACCCACCTGCATTTGTATGGCACGTCAATCTATTTGTATAAATAATAAGGAGACACGTTATTCCATCACTGACAGTGATTGCATTGTTCTTTCAGTTGTACGAGGTTTTCATCCGGTATAATTTTTGGCCCACACAATTTTGTTAGACCCACCCTCTCTCTCTGTCCTTTCTCTCTCTCTCTCTCTCTCTCTCTCTCTCTCTCTCCGATTATTTTGAATGAGTTATTAGTATTAATAAAAACAACTTTAAACCAAATAACTGCATGTAAATTATTTGTCTGAAATATTTCATACCCAAAAGGAAGTTAAGAAAATGTAGTTTCTTTAACGATAAAACGATTCTGCTAAAACAATGAGAGTGTTACTTTGGGAGCCAAATTTTTTATCGTTAAAAATAAATGAATAAATATATATAAGCATTATATATATATAAGCATTGGCGAAATATATATATATATATATATATATATATATATTTCACCAATGCTTTGGGAGGCCAAGGTTCAATCCTAGATAGAGTTGTTGCGGGGCCTATAAATATGTCGACCCCGCAAATGTATTTATGTGAATGAGAACAGCCAAAGCAATAGGAAGGAACAAAGGTGAGATTATGATGATTACAAATGACAATTTATTTCGTCGTATTTACAAGCGTGAATGTAAATGTCCGTGGCGGTTGTATGTGTTCGCAGTTGGGCGTTCGACGAGGGTCGCTGGCGTAGGTCGAGTCGTTGAGTACAGCTAGATGTTGGATGCTGGTAAGCTGAGGTCGGTCGAGTCGTTGAGTTCAGCTAGATGGTCGGTGCTGGTCGTTGGGTACAGCTAGATGGTCGGTGCTGGTCGTTGAGTACAGCTAGATGGTCGGTGCTGGTCGTTGAGTACAGCTAGATGGTCGGTGCTGGTCGTTTAGTACAGCTAAATGGTCGATGCTGGTCGTTGGGTACAGCTGGATGGTCGGTGCTGGTCGTTGAGTACAGCTAGATGGTCGGTCGAGGTTGGTAGATCGATATCCCTGGTTGTGACGGTATGTTGTGGTTAACCAGGGGTGTGTTGATCTGGTTTCTGGCTCGTACAGCGGGTCGTACGTGAGTCAGGTGTTGCAATGGTAGAACAGTCCGTAACAGCGAGTCGTTACGTGGACTGCGTTGTACCTTGCAAGAGTGTCGAGGTCGAGGAAAGGCTAGGGCCTTGCTGGGCCCCCTAGCCGTGCGGACGTATCGGACGGGAACGAAAGCTTTGCCGTGTCAAAGCCGTGCGAACGAGCGGACGAGAACGAAGGCTTTGTCGGGTCAAAGCCGTGCGGGCGAGCTGACGGGAACGAAGGCTTTGTCGGGTCAAAGCCGTGCGGGCGAGCTGACGGGAACGAAGGCTTTGTCGGGTCAAAGCCGTGCGGGCGAGCGGACAGCAGCGAAGGCTTTGTCGGGTCAAAGCCGTGCGGGTGAGCTGACAGGAACGAAAGCTTTGTCGGGTCAAAGCCGTGCGGGCGAGCGGACAGCAGCGAAGGCCCTGTCGTGTCAAAGCCGTGCGGGCGAGCTGACAGGAACGAAGGCTTTGTCGGGTCAAAGCCGTGCGGGCGAGCGGACGAGAGCGAAAGCTTTGCCGTGTCAAAGCCGTGCGGACGAGCGGACAGCAGCGAAGGCTTTGTCGGGTCAAAGCCGAGCTGTCGAGCGGACAGGCCAGAAGGCCGAGGCTAAGATGGGCGTTATCTTAGCGCTGCGCAGATAGCGAAGGAGTAGCTAAAGGTTGGACCGTGCCATTAGCGCTGCGCAGCTTATCGGACTATCGGAACCGACTGAGAGTTAAGACCGGTTGGTCTTAGAATCCGTCTTCGTGTTTGCCGCCTGGCCGTCTACTTCGACTGATCATTACTGACCAGTCAGAGATGCTCTGACCCGCAGACAGAGACCTCTTATGGTCCTAAAAAGGACCTTTGTGCATACCTATGTAGGTGGGAGAAAGGCAGGTCTACCACGAGAAGTGGGACCAACGCTGTAAGTTAAGGTGAATGCGACCGCACAGAATGCGGGATTCCTACTTAATGAGCTTCGCCAGGAGCGCGCCGTAGTATTTGTCGCTGCCTCCCACCAGACACGACTTGACACAAGGTCAAAAGCCCGAAGGCCAATTAAAGTGGGGATAAAGGGGAGGGGAAGGTCGGGAAGGAGCCGAGACTCGAACCCTGCTTGTCAGTGCTGCTCATCGGCTCACTTAGTGCAATGTGAGCCTGATGAGGCAAGCGGTTTCACGAACCCAAATGTGGGTCCGGGCACGTATGCCAGTTTACGGCTTAAACTAGACGCTTGGTCTAGTGCCGTACAAAGGGGACAAAAGTGCAGCTCGCCCACCCGAAGGTTGCCCAGCCGAAGCTGGGGGCCTATTCGGCCCCGAGTCTGCTCTTGGTTTCGAGCGCCCATCCGGCACGAATGCCAGACGGCCCTGCTAAAAAGCCGGGGGAAGCGTTGAAAAGGGCTTGCTGATATTTCGAAGGTGCTGTGACACACAGCTCCAGCCGCGTGGATATAAAATTCTTTGATAAAAAATGAGTGTAGCCGTAAAGTATTTTCCTAACCTGCTATAGGCTGGCGACGACTATTAGTTCAAGTCTTATCAGGTAATTTTTGGCCGAAGTGTTTTGTGAATGTTATTAATTTTAATTCTCCCTTTTCTTTTAGCTATAACTAGTTGTCAAGGTCGTTAGCAAGAAAAAAGGGCTTAGTCAGTTCCGGTCGTACTCGGATATAATCGTCCTAACTCGGGCGTGTAATTTGATATGTTTAGGTTTATCAGCAGGTCGCGGCAAGGGTTTATCGGCCGGTCGCGGCAGAGTTATATCAATTGTACTTGGTACCTCCTTGCTTACCACTCAATATTATAAGGTAGGGATGAAAGGTAAATTAGAGCCATCCAAGGAAGGGAGTATCACCCTCCAAAAACGGAACCTTCCAGTTGTTTTCGATTACGGTCGTTTACATTATATATATATATATATATATTCTGGAGCCAATAAGAACGTCAACCCTGAAAATTATTTTTCTTGGTCGTGTGAGTAAATTCACATCCGGAAAACAATGAAGAGTACAAAGGCGAGAAAACAGTAATAACAGATATCAATTTATTTTGTTGTGGGTTACAGATTGATAGTCATATTAGTAATGGAAATATAAGGGAAAGCTTGAGGAACTATCATTGGTATTAGAGACTGCTGATGGCCGTCAATGATAGCTGAGTCAGCTGGATGATCGATGTCCTGGTTGTGCGGAAATTTGGTTTAACCGGTGGTCGGTGTCCGTGTGGTCATAAGTGTTAATGGTAATCAGAGCAGTGAGTCACTCATGGACTAGATGCAGCATTTCTGGAGTATGGTCTGCACTTAGTGCTGGTAGCTTGGTCACGCAGGTTCAAATGAGTGGGTTAAGACTGCCATGCCTTAACTCAGTATAGCCGAGTAATTAATAGTGACCAGTGGCTAAGATGACCACCTGTTAGTTCTGTGTAACCGAGGAACGAACAAACGGGTAGCTAAGACTACCGTCATACTAAATACTCAATAAATGGTACCTAGTACCTCCTAACCTAACACTCAGCATTAGAGGGTACAAATCAAGGTTAAAGTGGAGCAATCCAGGGGAAGATGTAGCGTACACTTCAGTGTAGAAGCTATTGAAAACGAGACTTCGGGTTACCCTCAACGACGGTAGCCGACTTACTATATATATATATATATATATATATTGCTACTTAAGTGGTATGAAATAAAAATACGATTACGATAATCCACAACCTGACTATTTAATGAATTCCTCGCGAAAATAGGGACTTGCAGGGATTAAATTAGAAATTAAAAGGCACAAAAACATTAAAACATATTATAAACATGACATAAAATAAATAAGAAATTATTTCCCCGAATCCCACTAAGAGGAAGTACAGCCTGCGCATGCCTAAAAAGAATGGCTTCCTGACGCCAAAAAGGAACTCTTCCTCAATTATTTCAAGATACCTTGACTGAACGGCCGTTCTTTTCTCGGCTTCCAGTCTAAGAGAATCTGTTTGCTAAGGCCAGAGACCGTAGCAACGCGTTGTGTCTCCTGCTAGTAGCAGCTTCTGCTGATCATTACCAACTGAACACACACATGACGGAACCTCAAATTCCAAATTTGCTAAAAATGATTCAACGATATTCCTCAAAAGCCTCGACCGGGAAACACGCATATTTCTAGTGGTTTAGGAAAATATTCTCTCGACCTGAATTTAGCGATGCTACTTTCTTTCCTTTTCATCATTTCTTCCTTTAGAGCATCGATAAATAAAAAGATGATAAGAAATAAATGAAGACAAGACGAAAATGATACAGTTACCAACATCAGAATTTCACAATAACGAAACCTTTGTTCCGACCCATAGACTTATTAACTTTCCCAAGAGTATTACGTATTGACTCAATTCTTCTGCATGAGCAAGATTTCACAAAAAGTCAATTTTTGAGAAAAATTGAACAGATTTCAATTCAGACTTTCCCTTCTACTAGACCGTTTACCATAGCAAAGTGTCAAGGCTACCCCTAGAGAAATGAAGAATAGATATATTTATACATTTAGATTGGGGGTTAGAACTATGTGAAATGCAAACAATCACGTTCAGGTGTTTTAACTCAGGTCACTATGTCAACTTCCTAGGGTTTTTCAAATTTATTTTAACTGATGTTCGTTGGTTGTTTGGGTTTTATGGCACTTAAAACCCAAACAACCAACGATTCGAACGAGTCAGTTTAGCATAAGTACACAGTTTAAATATCTAAGCGGTTTTATTTCAAGCAATTTAGTTTAGCATAAGTACGCAGATGAGATTTATTTAACCCATAGATAGGACCCTATCAGGTGCTACGACTCCAGGCAAGAGTGGACCTGTAGGCGATTGGAATGATGGAGTGCTCCGTATTCCCCAAAGCTTCAGCATCACTGGAACCTCACCATCAGATTGTTTAGCGTCATATCAGGACAGAGTTGCCGTCGGTGTATTATACAGCCCCAGCTGACTGGGCAATTTTCACGAAGGAACCACAAAAATCAATTTCCTTTTTAGAAATTCTCTTTAGCAAATACTAAACGAATAATCTTCTACGTGTTGAGAGGTGAAAAATATCTTGATGAAGTAGAATTTGAATCAAATAAAACAATGACCACTAAAATGCAACGGATGCTGGAGAAACTATTTTTAAAAAGGGAACCACATAATGTGTTTTTTTTTAAACAAAATGTTTAAGAAAAAAAGAAAAAAAAAAGGTTCCGGCGAGTTTCGAACTCGCGACCTTCTGCGTGTAAAGCAGACGTGATAACCACTACACCACGGAACCAACTGCCTAACCAAACTGACAAGTAAAGTTATATTCATTATTTGAAAAACTTAACCGAAAGTAGAATGGAGGAGGTAGCAATATGACCTACATAATTGACCGACTGATGTCGCCCAATCAGGTGCTATATCCACCCATTCAACTGGACCAACAAAACACTTGCCCAGTCTAATTTATAACTTTACTTTCATTTTATTTGCATTTTAATCTTCATACACATTATCTTTCAGTAGTGTTGCCAACGCTTAGAGTTTGTCAAAAACATTTCTATTTCAATCTACTCAGTTTATTCAATTAAACTGTGTACTCATGCTAAACTGATTTGTTCGAAATAGAACTGACTATTTGCATAAAAATGGATTTGCCGCTAAGTTGAGAGGTTATAAAGCCCAATCAGCCAGCCAATAGCACAAAACCCGCTAGCAACCAATTAACCACCGATGTTATCTGTCCCACCACTACCGACAGTAATAAATGAATCTTCATTCCACTTGACGGTAACAAAATCTAACGATGGGTCAAACCTCAGAACCAGACTTTTCCGTGCCAGAACAATGCCGCACAGGGTTAAGGACTATGGGGTTTGAAAGGTTTTTAGGTAGTCAGGTGCTAAGGGCAAGGCTGTGTTGCCGTAAGATATCTGACTCCATATTTTGGTTATATTATTTTACCCTACGTTGACTAGTTGGCGCAATGCCTTGCCCAAATAAAGTCCAAAAGAAATATACAAAAGGAAAAGATAAAAACAGATAAGAACGAAAACATTTCTTCCATACTTTCCTTTATTTACTTGGTGAATGGACTAAACAACGCTACGTCCCAAGACACAGCGTGGTGCCCAAAACACCAGATAGTAAAATCGGTGTTGTCGGTTCGACGTCACTACCCGAAAAAGAAATCGGTTCTCAGAAAACCTGAGTATTTATCTCTCTACACCGGCTCCAAATTCGCCACTCCAAAGTCCTTCTAATTTTGGCGCGACCGCTTTCCATTGGCTACTTTACTTTTTATTATTTTCTTTTTTCTGATTTTAACCGGATGGATGCGTGGAGCCTTATGCGTGGCGACGCGTTTATACATTTTGTATCTGGCAGCCGACGAGTCAATATCCGGTTGGGAGTTTTTACTGTTAATTCCTAAATTCCCACAGGACTACCAACTTGGAAGAAAACAATGCTGAACTTTAGATTCAAAATAAAAAAGGAAAAATAACGTGTACATATTGTATTGTTGTTGTGTCACTGCAACCTCCACTCTCTGGA
The DNA here is from genome assembly GCA_963585895.1 of Sepioteuthis lessoniana. Taxonomy (NCBI): domain Eukaryota; kingdom Metazoa; phylum Mollusca; class Cephalopoda; order Myopsida; family Loliginidae; genus Sepioteuthis; species Sepioteuthis lessoniana. Next base: position 49,459 of record CAUZXS010005170.1, on the reverse strand, counting down.
GGAAGGGTAATTTAAAAAAAAAATATTTATTATGGTGTCCTTACAATAAATGCACGTCTGACTTGACCTTTTTGTTTCTGCGGTATTTTACCCATCCGTATACTCGAGAATATTCCTTTTCCAGGTTTAATATTTTCTCAGGAATTATCTGCTTAGCCGTCACATCTGGCCGTTCTTTCGGTTGTAAGGAGGTTTTTTTTCGGGAACAATTATTAGCCCAACTCACCATCTCGTTTTCCATTGTATATTTCCTTTCGTCCTCACTAATTTGGGTTTCTTGAAAACTTTGCTATTTTCTAAGAAAAAGCAAAAGAAATCTTCAATTTTTTAAATATGTTCACTTGAAAAGAAAAAAAAGAAACAAAACAAAAGAGGTTCCAGTGAGTTTCGAACTCTTGACTTATGCATATTGAGCTTAGGCGATAACTCCAAAATTACGAATATAAAAGAATATATAAACCTAAAGTAAATAGTTTGTCATCCGTGATCGAACCCACTCTCTGGGGACACAAATGACACTGTACCCTTGACGGCACATCTTTCCAAATTAACGAATCGATGGCTACCAAGACGTTTGAGCAAGAGATCTAAGATATGTCAAACCCTCTTTTATCAATCAAGCTCGATATGGAATAGACGTTAAAATTTTCACTACTAAAATTCTAGAACTGAACCGGGGTCGTATGAAATTCTTTAAACTTTCGAATATACAACCCAAGGGGTTCAGTTCAGTGGACTATAATATGTTTATTTTATATGATATTATATAGCTGCAAACAGAACAATTGTTTACAACAGAAATAAAAATAATTTTAAAACACTACGTGTTCATTATTTTTTTTACGGATATTAATGGCGACTGTTTTCAACATATTTACAGCGCAACTTTTACACGTCAACATGTTGCAAAATATTCTTAACGTAATTTTTAAAATTTTGCAAACCATTTTTTGGCATATATTTCAATACCTTTCCCGTCCACGGATATGTTAACTTTTTCTATAAGTATGAAAGAGACATTTTATTCCCAGGTTGTTCTTTCGGTTTTAAATAGGTTTTCATCAGATACCATTACAAGCACCAAACGAACTCGTTTTCCATTCCATTTTTCCTTTCGTCTTCACTGATTTGGCTCTGTTGAAAACATTTCTATTTCCTTGTAAGAAAAAAGAAAATCAATCTCCAATTTTTACAAAATCTTAATTGAAAAAAGGAATTTTAAAAAGTCACAAAAGGTTCCGACGAGTTTCGAACTCGCGACCTTCTGCGTGTGAAGCAGACGTGATAACCACTACACCACGGAACCTCTTCCGTTAGCTGCTAAGCAATCTTTTTTTGTAAGTATAAAGAAGATATTTTATTCCCTAGATGTTCTTTCAGTTATAAATTGGTCTTTATCGTCTACCATTAAAGGATACATATTTCTTTCGTTTTAGATTAATCAACTAACAACACGTAAATAGGAATTTACAAGGAAAAAAAAGGATCAAAATCTCACATACATAGAACTTACACTCTTATGTCTTTAAACCAATCAGCGACCGACACACAGAATAGAATATTCGAGTAAAATAGGATCAAAAACTAACTTATAGAAACATTTGTCACATAAAAAAACAAATATACTCAGGTTTCAAAATAAATAAGTAATTTCTGTGAATCCGATTGCCTAAGATGGGTCACGTGTTTTGTTTTCGCTGACGTCCGCACATTTCAGTTACAATTTACCTGTAAGAAAGTAAAGTTGGCCATATTAGTCGTGGGTGACCCGAAGGCTCCCTTTTCAATAGCTACTACACAAAGGTGTTGTGGAGGGCTCAACTCCATTTCCAGGACTGCTCTACTCTACCTTTGATCCTAACCTAATAATGCTGAATGTTAAGCAGGGAGGCATCAAATACCATTTTCTATGACTCAGCCTGGGACTGGACCATTGTCTCCCGGGCCATTTTCAAACCCTCATCTCATTAGGCCAAGTCTAAATTTACCTGTCATAAATATTCTACTTTGATCCACTTTTATTTTACCAAAATCTATTAATAGTGAAGTTTTTAGTTCAAAGCTAGACACCGAAAGAGAAGAAGACATCACAGGACCAGCACAGTACAGAAGGGTTGAGTGATGCCAGATGACCTACTTATAAACACAACGGTTAGGAGAGTAGACTGAAAGGTTCATGCGTTGCAGGATGCACATATATACACACACACATACACATGTATGTATGTACAAGTCTATCTTCTCTGTTTAGTTCGGACACACTCACACAGATACACTCAATCAATTTCACTGACACACATCAATTTCACACGCACATCAATTTCACTGACACACATCAATTTCACACACACACATAATAAGAACACGTTTTATATAATCATTGCCATAGTCGAGATTATATAAAATATAAAGTTGTTTTTCTTTAATTTTCTTGATTTTTGTCAAATTTCTCTTGTCTACGTTGTTTGTATAAATCTTTGTATTATTCTGGAAGATAGACCCAAAGCTTTACATTTAGCTGCACCTCGGGAAATCCTATTCCTCTGCACCATTACCAGGCCCACACAGTCTCGTTTCCCATGGTATCTTTTCCTTTCGTCTTCACTAATTTGTCTCTCTTGAAAACCTTGCTATTACTTTGTAAGAAAAAACGAATTAAATCTTCAATATTTTAAAAATTGTTCCTTAGAAATAAAAGAAACAGTAAAGATTCCGGCGAGTTTTGAACTCGCCACTACACCAGGGAACCCTTCGGCTTCACTCGCGTGTTAACCTTTTTTTTATAAATAATAAGGAGACACGTTATTCCGTCACTGACAGTGATTGCATTGTTGTTTTAGTAGTACTAGGTTTCCATAGGGTATAATTTTTGCCCCACACCATCTTGTTGGCCCCCTCCCTCTCTCTCTCTCTTTCTCTCGCCGATTATTTTGAATGAGTTATTTGTATTAATAAAAAAAACTTTAAACCAAATAACTGCATGTAAACCCTTTGTATGTAATATTTCGTACCCAAAGGGAAATTAGGAAAATGTGGTTTGCTTAATGATAAAACGATTCTTGTAAAACAATGATAGTGTTACTATGGGAGCCATATATCTTATCTTTAAAAATAAATGAATAAATATATATATATATATATATATATATATATATATATTTCACCAATGCCTTTGGAGACCAAGGTTCAATCCGAGATTGAGTTATATCAATGGTACTTGGTACCTCCTTGCTTACCACTCAATATTATAAGGTAGGGATGAAAGGTAAATTAGAGCCATCCAAGGAAACGAGTAACACCCTCCCAAAACGGAATCTTCCAATTGTTTCCGATTACGGGCGCTTACATTACATTATATATATATATATATATATATATATATATATTCCGGAGCCAATAAGAACATCAACCCTGAAAATTATTTTTTTGGGTCGTGTGAGTAAATTCCCATCCGGAAAACAATGAAGAGTACAAAGGCGACATAACAGTAATAACAAATATCAATTTATTTTGACGTGGGTTACAGTTTGATGGTCATATTAGTGATGGAAATAGAAGGGACAGCTGGTGGAATAGTCGTTGATAATAGAGACAGATGATGGCCGTCGATGATAGTTGAGCCTGCTGGATGATCGATGTCCTGGTTGAGTGGTAATTTGGTTTAACCGGTTGTGGATGTCCGTGTGGCCACAAGTGTTGATGGTAATCAGAGCAGTGAGTCACTCATGGACTAGATGCTGTATTACTGAAGTATGGCCGGCACTTAGTGCAGGTAGCCTGATCTCGCAGGTTCAAATGAGGGGGTTAAGACTGCCATGTCTTAACTCTGTATAGCCGAGTAATTAACAGAAATCACTGGCTAAGACTACCGCCTGTTTGTTCTGTTTAACCAAGGAACGAAAAATCGGCTCGCCATGACTACCCTGTCATAGCTCTGTGGAGCCGAGGGACGTACGAACGAGAGGCTAAGCCTATCGTGACTTAGCCGAGGAACGGATGGGGAAACCTCGGCTAAGACTACCGTGTCTTAGCTCTGCGTAGCCGGGGATTGTATGGGTAACCCAGGGCTCAGACTACCGTGCCTTACCGCTACTTGAAAAGAAATCAACTCTTAAAATCCTCTTCTTGTTTTCGAGCATTTATTTCCTAAAAATTGCACCAAAACTATTCATAGTTAGGGGATAATCAAGCCCCAAAAGTTTTGAATGGGGAGTGGAGAGGAGGAGGATATGATATCTAAGGAGCCCTAGAGTAAAAGACAGCCACGCATCGACAAGGGCACAACAATCACCAAAATACAACATTCGCTCAATGAATACTTCCTTAAAACCAGGTGAAATGAAAAATTTATTTACAATGAAATCATGAATAATTGAAAAATGATAGGGAAGTGGAGAAAACCCCCAAATAAGGATAGAACCCCATTTGGTGACCATCTCGTCCCACCCTTTCTATGATATGTTTTCCGGTGTCCAAGCGGATCGAAAACAAGCCGGACTATCACTACGTGGGGATTGGATCTAAACAATTGGGAAAAAAGAAAGGCGGGGAAGGGCCCGGCGAGGAATGGGTAGCGTGGATTACAATAATGAGGGTCCAAAAAGAGGGAAAAATCACTCATACGTTGCTCCCTTTCATGCTCGCTGCGCCACACCCACTTTTTTGTGGAATGTTATGCCATATGAGCGTTTTCTATCGATTTTATTTTGACCCTAGGCTGATGCCTAATGGACAAAATCAGATCACGATGAGAAAAGTTTGCACCGGCATACAATCCCTTGCATCGCGTCTCACAAATAACCATTCTAGCTACCGCTAGGATCGCGAGAAACTTCACACGCATCTCACCTTGATACAGAGGAACAATATTGTCCAGAGCGCAACCAACGTCGAGCAGCACGAGCTGTTTGGTATCGATGCAGGCCGTTCATTCCTCGAAGTATCTCCAAAATGGGCAGACCTGCTTGCATTAAAAGTCATTTCTTGCAAATCACTGCTGCAGTGAAAACAAACAGGTATGTCTGCCTAGCCTGCCTTGGACGCAAAGTCTTTGAGGGGCAACACATTCCTTGCAAGCCACCAGGTGAGTACTCGGAGTTGTTCAAAAAGACCGAACATGACTCCCAATTTTAGCATGAGTACAGAGTTTAATAGTCAAAAACACTTCTATTTCAAGTTATTCATTTCAGTCAAACAGTTTTAACTTATACAAGTTAGTTTATCTAAGTACATAGTGTAAATATCAAAACAGTTCTATGTCAAGCAATTTAATTTAGCATAAGTACGCAGAGTGTTCGCCAATGGCCCGGGAGACCTGGGTTCAATCACAGGTCGAGTCATACCAAAGACTCAAAAAATGGTACTTGATGCCTCCTTGCTTAGCACTCAGCATTATAAGGTACGGATTAAGGGTAAAGTAGAGCAATCCAGGAAAGGAGTAGCGCCCTCCCCTACACATTGGTGTAGTAGCTATCGAAAAGGGAGCCTTCGGGTTACCCTCGACTATGGTCGCCAACACAACTAACCCTTAGATAGGACCCTATCAGGTGCTACCACTCCTGGCCAGAGTAGAACTGAAAGCGAAAGGAATGAATGGATGTTCCATATTCCCCAAAGTTTCAGCATCACTGGAACCTCACCATCAGATTGTTTAGCGTCATGCCAGCACAGATGTGCAGTAGGTGTATTGTAGAACCCCAACCGACAGGGCAATTTTCATTATTTTAAAAACGAAACGGCAAGAAGCAGGGTTATACAAATTCATTTTAATACACAAACAACAGAAAACGATTTTGTTCTATAAAGGCAATAAGGAAATTTCTGAACAAGTAATCTTTTACGTTTTAACACGATGGAAATATCTGGATAGAATCTTCGTTTAATCAGATTAAACAAAATAAAATTAATAAATCAAACGATGAGCAATGATATTCAGTGGATGTTCAACCAATAATCCGCCAAGACCATCCTTTCAAATTCACACACTTGATCTGCTTAATACAACTCCATGGCTTTTAGGAGAAAGACTCCACAGAATCAGAACTTTAAAATAATATATTCAGGATGAAAGAATTAAAAGTGGCCTTTTTTTTCAACCAATCAATAACTTTCCCTTCCAAAGTTTTTTTTAGAGCCGATTCAAACCCAAACGTGGCTAAAAAACACTCAACAAAAGTTCAAAAAAGTCTCTCGACTCCGGGGAACTTCCAGAGAGAATCACCACGTGTCGGATTCGGACAAGATTAACGAACGCTGACGCCCTGCAAATTAACACTCGCAATCCAACATACCACCAAAACTGCTTATAGCTTGCCGACTCACGTAACACAGAGTATCACAAATAACAAACCAGCCACACAAGAACTACTTACACCCATTCACCTCCTATGCCACATCTAGTGGAAGAAGACAACCAGTCATGAATAACTTACACCCGCACACCACATGACCCGTATCTGGTGGAATAAAAGAACATATATAATTTCTGACATACCTTTTTTTTTTTTTTATTAAAAAATTAAACAAAACTAAATACATTACTTTGTTTCTTGCAACTGTTAGTTTAACAATAATCCAAAAAGGTTCCGGCGAGCTTCGCACTCGTGACCTTCTGCGTGTTAAGCAGACAGGATAACCACTATACCACGGAACCTCAGTAGCAAGCTAAGTCAATATTTTTCTCTGAGTATAAAAGAGACCTTTTATTCCAAGATTTTTCGTTCGGTTGTGATGAGGACTTTGCACCGATTTGACGCAAGGCCAAATGAATCAGGCCAACAAGAAAACTCAAACGTAATCGGGGAGGATTCCTAGTTAAGCTCCCCAAACATTACATCCTCTTCTCTCGGTAGTAAGAAGATTTTCATCATCTACAATTATTAGACAAAATCAACTCGTTTCCCATTGTATTTTTTCCTTTCGTCTTCACTGATTTGGCTCTCTGGAAAAACTAGCTATTTTCTTCTAAATAACAAAACCAGACTTCAGTTTTTTTAAATAAGATGACAAACATTTTCCGCCGACTTGCGAACTCACGACATTTCGGCTTTTATATAGACAGTATAGCCAATACACCACGAGACCCTTCGCTGGCCACTATAATCAATCTTTTTCGATGAGAATAAAAGATACAATTTATTCTAAGGTTGTTCTTTCGGTTATAAGTAGGTTTTCATCGACTATAATTACTAACCCCACACCATCTCGTTTTAAAAAAGACATTTTATTCCACAATTGTAAATAGGTCTTTATCGGGTATATATACTGGCCCCACAACATATAGTTTCCCATTGTATGTTGTCCTTCCATTTTCACTGATTTGGCCCACTTAAAAACTTTGCTATTTCATGGGGATAAAAAAGCAAAATATATTTTCAATTTTTTAAATATTCTAATTAGAAAAGAAATTTTTTAAAAAGACAAGAGAAGTTCTGGCGTGTTTCAAACTTTAGACCGCTTGCCATATCAAGGTTCCGGCAAGTCCAGGCTACACCTAGAGAAATGGAGAATAGATATATTCATACATTTAGCTTGAGTATTAGAAATATGTGAAATGCAGACAGCTTTGTTCAGTTGTTTTAACTCAGATCACAATGTGAACCTCCTAGGTTTTTCGAATTCCTTTTAACTGATGTTCGTTGGTTGTTTGGGTTTTATGACATATCAAACCTTACTAGGTTATTTAATGCCAAACCTTTCTTATACGAATAATCAGTTCTCTTTCAAACAATTCAGTTTAGCATGAGTACACGTTTTAATTGTCAAAAACGTTTCTATTTCAAGATATAGTTTAGTCAAACAGTTCTTACTAAAACAAGTTAGTTTAGCTAAGTACACAGTTTAAATATCAAAACATTTCTATTTCAAGCAATCTAATTTAGCATATGTACGCTGATTAGATCTATTCAACCACTTGATAGAACCCTATCAGGTGTTACCACTCCTGGCCAGTGCAAACCTGGAAGTGATAAGAATGGATGGGTGTTGCATATTCCCCAAAGCTTCAGCATCACTGGAACCTCACCATCAGATTGTTTAGTGTCATACAAGGACAGAGGTGCAGTCGGTGTATTCTACAGCCCCAGCCGACTGGACAATTTTCATTTAAGAAGAACAAAAATCCATTTTATTTTTAGAAATTCTCTTTAGGATATTCTGAACGAGTAATCATGTAAGTGTTGACTGGTGAAAAATATCTTGATAAAGTCGAATTTGAATCAAATAAAACAATGAACACTTAAATGCAACGGACGCTGTACAAACTATTTTTAAAATGGGAACGACATAATACTGTTGGTCGACTTATATACATAAGCGGCCCAATATCGGTAATACCTGAAGGGGCTCTTTTTACTGAGGGACATTTAGAAAAAGATGGCGGCAAATAAAAACGTATGTTGTTACACATAAGTCTTGGAGTTATTACTACTAAACATGGTGTCAGACGAAATTGGCGATAATCTTACTGAGTACTACTTTGTTTAAAACCTCAAAAGATGATTTCAATCAACCCACCCCAATGTTTTGACTGGACCGTAAGAAATTTGCATAAAGCCTTTAACGAGTGGCTTGACGAAGTGAATCTTTTTTTTGAATTTCAGAAATTTGAACAGGAGGGTAGAGATAGTACCACTAAAGCTGCAAATGTTGAAAAGAAAAAAAAGAAGTTTGTTTATTTACCTTTTAGGAAAAAAGGGCCAACAAATATACAAAACCCTAAGAATTGAAAATGCAAAAGGAGAAACGATTGAAAATGATGACGAAAAAAACTTGAAATGCTTATCGAAGCATTTAAGGACTACTACAAACCTATGAAAACATTGACTCTAGACAGAGTGGGACTCCTACGGAAAGAACAAAGTTAAGATGAAAGCTTTGAGGACTATTTGTTAAATTTGAAATCGAGTTCTAAAGATTGTGAATGGAATAACGTCACTGAGAACGATATGATATAATTACAAATAATAAAAGAATACTAGATTAAAAAAAAACGCGAGAAATTCTCCTGAGGGAACCTGACACAGTGTATTGACCGATGCTGAGCTGAAGAACAAAGTAAAATCCAGTCGCAAAAAAATTGAAAAATACGAAAACGTAAATGTTGATGACGACATATACGAGAAAGATATCAATGCGACTGGAAGAAAAAAAAAGAAGAAGCCATTTAAAAGGAACAAGAAACTGTCCAGCTTATGGTCAAACATTTTTTAGATGCAAAAAAACAACAACATTTTGCCACATCAAGAATTTGCAAGGGTAACTACAGCGAGCAAAAAGTTAACGAATGTTTTTACGTTGTAGGGGAGACAATTCATAAAGTTCATGCGAATTTAAAATTAAACGGGAAGCCCATTAAATTCATGATAGATTCTGGAACAAGTGTAAATGTACTTCATGCAACATTCGTTAAGGACAACAAAATGGAACACTTACTAAAAAAAGGTAAGAAACTTGATATTTCAGTATACGGAGAGAAAAAGGTCAGAACCGAAGGAACAATGAGGGTAGAACCTATCAACCCTGTCAACAGAAGAAAAGTGACAGCCTCAGTCATGCTTGTGAATGAGAAGGTACAACCAATTTTAAGCTGTAGTCCTTGCCAAAAGATAAATTTAATACAGTTCAACCAACATCAGTTTGACAAAGCTGTTTCAGCTGTAGAATGCGATGACCTTAAAGAACAAGCCCTGAAAGACATCAGAAAACTAGACATTGATGATTCCATCAAAGGGATTTTACTAGAATTCCCAGACGTCTTTCAAGAGAGAGTTGGTGAATTTGAAGGCGAACTAACACTCCAAACAGAGCCAGGCACAGTTCCTATACAACAACCCATAAGAGGTGTCCCATTTGCACTGGAAAGACAATTTAAACAGAAACTAGACAAACTGATGAGGGACAATATAATTGAGAAACTGGAGGGACCTAGCTCATGGCTCAATAGCTATGTGATTGAAAGAAAACGCAGCGGAAAACTTCGGATATATTTAGACCCCAAACCATTAAACAAGGCACTGATCAACAACTACCACTGCCAGGTACCAAGCTTGGAATCCATCACACACAGGTTTGCAAATAAAAACGTAATAAATTTAGTAAATTGGACGTAAGAAGTGGATACTGGCATTGCAAGTTGAACGACAAGGCAAGAGAACTGACCGCCTTCGAAATGCCTCAGGGCAATTATCGATACAAAAGATTACCCATGGGTATCACACCAACCAGCAAGGCATTCCAAACAAAAATGATCGAACAATTCCAAGGGATAAACGGGGTTAGCAGTATTCAAGATGACTGTCTGGTTGAAGTACTTGGAAACAACTCAGACCAAGCCATCAATAACCACAACCAGAACTTGCGAGCATATTTGCAGAGATGCAGTGAAAGAAACATAAAAATTAACCTCGACAAATGCAAATTCCTCTCTGAGGAAGTCACTTACATGGGTCATACACTGACTAACACTTCATCAGGCTTGAAGCCTGATGAAGAAAAAATACGGGCAATCATAGAGTTCCCAGCACCTCGCGATTTGCATAATCTAAGACACTTCATAGGAATGGTTAAATACCTCTCGAAATTTGATCACTCACTGACGACAAAATGTGAACCTCTAAACAGGCTAACGCGGAATGACCAGATTTTCCAATGGGCGGAGGTACAACAAAGAGAATTCGAAGACATAAAGAAAGCTATAGCAAACACACCTATCTTGGCTTACTATGACTTAGAAAAGCCAGTCACGATACAGACTGACATGTCAGATGTAGGTGTGAGAGCTGTCCTCCTACAGAAGGGAAAACCAGTATCATACGCATCAACGGTGTGGAATGACCATAAAAAGAACTCTGCACCAATTGAAAAAGAGATGAGAGCAATTGTATTTGGACTACACAAGTTTAGTGACTATTGTTACGGATGACATGTAACAATAGAGTCGGACCACAAACCATTAGAAGCAATCAGCAACAAACCTCTAAGCGAAATACCAAAAAGACTGTTAAGAATGGTGCTTTCAATACAAAAGTTTGACTACAAAATAACATACAAAAAGGGCAGTGACATAATCATTGCTGATGCTCTTTCGCGAGCCCCAGTAGAGGATGACAATTTTCAGTTTAATTTCAGTGAAGTGAATCTATTAGAATTTCTTGCTGTAAGTGAACAGACCAAAGACAAGCTCGTCAGTTCCACCAAAAAAGATAAGGATCTACAGAAGCTCATAAAACTAATTAAACAAGGCTTCCCAATGCGATATAAAATCCTTGAACCTTAGTTGAAGCACCTGTATAAATTCAGAGACTACCTGTCAAAATAGGATAATCTAATATTTTATAAAGACAGGGTCTTTGTACCTGCCTCAATGAGAAATGACATGAAAAAGAAGGCACACACAAGCCATTTAGCAGTTGAAAGTAATATGAGACGCGCCCTAGACACAATCTTCTGGCCAGGAATGAGGCACGAACTAAAAGAATGTTATATCAACTGTAAACAGTGTAGCAGATATTCTGTAAGAAATAGCAAAGAGACACTAATCACAAGACCAGTGCCGGAATACCCATTCCAACGTATTGGCCTCGGTACCCTGACACTGGATGGAAGGAAATACCTAGTCTGTGTGGATTATTTCTCCAATTACACCTTGGTTGATCGAATCCACGGATCATCATCATGTTGCACAATCAAGCTGATAAAGAAACACTTCATGAGATATGGCATCCCAGAGGAAGTTGTAAGTGATGGGGGCCCTGAATTTGATAACAAAATGATGAGAGAATTGGCCCATAAATACGGATTTAGATTGAATCCCTGCTCACCAGATATGCCAAACTCCAACTGAATGGCAGAATCAGATGTAAAACAAATAAAATGCATAATAAAAAATGTAATAATGAAAACAGCGATCCTTGTCTGACCAAACTAGAATTCACCAACACACCATCAAAATCCATAGGAATGTCCCCAGCACAGAGATTCTTTGGAAGACAATTGAGAAGTGTACTGCCTACAATGAAGAAATTTCTATCCCCATTTAATGTGGAAGAAACAAAAACTAAAATACAAAAGGCAAAACAACATCAAAAGAAATACTATGACAAAAATGCCCATGACCTGATAGAATTAAGAGAAGGTGACCAGGTGACTATGAAGCCATATGGCAAGAACCAATATTGGAAAAAGGCAGTTGTCATAGAAAAGTTTGAATACCGACGATACATGATCGAACTGGAAAATGGGAAAACACTAGTGAGAAATAGGAGACACGTAAGACTCACAACTAAACCAAAACACAACAACATGACGAAAACAAACCAGAAACAAGATATCACCAGCAATGACAGTGAACAAAACACCAAACAGCAACAACCAGACATGGCTGAAAGACAACCACGTCTCAAGAGAGTCACCACAGGCAAGACACCCAACCGATATGGTGAATGGCAACTCACATAAAATGAACACTTCAGACTTTTGTATGTATGGGGGATGTTGGTCGACTTATAGAACATAAGCGGCCCAATATCGGTAATGCCTGAAGGGGCTCTTTTTACTAAGGGACAGTCAGAAAAAGATGGCGGCAATAAAACACGTATGTTGTTACAAATGAGTCTTGGAGTTATTTCTACGAAACAAATACGAGTTTTTTTAAGAAAATATTTTTTAAAAAGAATAGGTTCCGGCGAGTTTCGATCACGCGACTTTCTGAAAATAAAACAGACGTGACAACCAGAAAACTACGGAACCAATTGGGCTAATACAGTTTAGCTGTAACTTTTTAAACTTATTTTCATTATTTCAAATACAGAATAACAAGAAGCAATGTTGTACGAATTCATTTTGACACAGAAACAATAGGAAACGATTTTGTTCTATGAAAAACAATAAGGCAATTTCCGAACAAGTACTCTTCACCGTTTTAACACATGGGAAATATCTGGATAGAATCTTCGTTTAATCAGATTAAACAAAATAAAATTAATAAATCAAACGATGAGCAATAATATTCAGTGAATTTTCCACCAATAATCCACCAAGACAACCCTTTCAAATTCACACACTTGATCTGCTTAATACAACTCCATGGCTTTTACGAGAAAGACTCCATAGAATCAGAACTTTAAAATAATATATTAAGGATGAAAGAATTAAATATGACCTTTTTTTTAACCAATCAATAACTTTCCCCTCCAAAGTTTTCTTCGAACCGATTCAAACCCTAACGTGGCTATAAAACACTCAACAAAAGTTAAAAAAAGTCACTCGACTCCGTGGAACTTCCAGAGAGAATCACCACGTGTCGGATTCGGACAAGATTAACGAACGCTGACGCCAATTAACACTCGCAATCCACCATTCGACCCAAACTGCTTATAGCATATCGACCCACGTAAAACACATATCACAAATAACAAACCAGCCACACAAGAACTACTTACACCGATTAATCTCCTAACCCACATCTAGTGGAAGAAGACAGCCACGCAAGAATAACTTACACCCGCACACCACATGACCCGTATCAGGTGGAATAAAAGAACATATATCATTTCTGACATACCATTTTTTTTAAATTTGAAATTAAACCAAATCTAAATACATTACTTTGTTTCTTGCAACTGTTAGTTTAACAATAATCCAAACAGGCCCCGACAAGTTTCGTACTCACGACCTTTTGCGTGTTAAGCAGACGTGATAACCACTACACCTCGGAACCTCAGGGGCTAAATGAGTCAATATTTTTCTATAAGTAAAAAAGAGCCCATTTATTTCAAGATTGTTCGTTCGGTTGTGATAAGGACTTTGCACCGATATGACGCAAGGCCAAATGAATCAGGCAAACAAGAAAACTCAAACCTAATCGGGGAGGTTTCCTAGTTAAGCTCCCTAACCATTACATCCTCTTCTTTTGGTTGGAAGTAGATTTTCATCATCTACAATTATTAGACAACATCAATAATCAATCTTTTTCAATAAGAATAAAAGAGACAATTTATTCTAAGGTTGTTCTTTCGGTTATAAGTAGGTTTTCATCGACTATAATTACTAACTCCACAACATCTCGTTTTAAAACAGACATTTTATTCCACAATTGTAAATAGGTCTTTAACGGGTATATATACTGGCCCAACTACAAAATATTTTTTAAAAGAAAAGTTACTGGCGAGTTTCGAACTCGTGGCCGTATGCGTGTAAAGCAGGCGAGATAACCACTACACTACGGACCCAATTACCTTAGTATGGTTGAGATGTAATATTGGTGGATGAAAACCTACTTATAACCGAAAGAACATACTTAGAATAAAATGTCTCTTATATTCTTATAGAAAAAGATTGATTTTAGTGGCCAGCAAAGGGTCTTGTGGTGTAGTGGCTATACTGTCTCCAGAACAGCCGGAATATCGCGAGTTCGCAAGTCGGTGGAAAATTTTTGTCAACTTATTTTAAAAAATTAAAGTCTGGTTTTGTTGTTACTTAGAAGAAAATAGCTAGGTTTTCCACCGAGCCAAATCAGTGAAGACGAAAGGAAAAAATACAATGGGAAACGGGTTGATGTTGTCTAATAATTGTAGATGATGAAAATCTACTTACAACCGAAAGAAGAGGATGTAATGGTTAGGGAGCTTAACTAGGAAACCTCTCCGATTAGGTTTGAGTTTTCTTATTTGCCTGATTCATTTGGCCTTGCGTCATATCGGTGCAAAGTCCTTGTCACAACCGAACGCACAATCTTGGAATAAAAGCTATCTTTTATACTTATAAAAAAATATTGACTAATTTAGGCAGTCAGGTTCCGTGGTGTAGTGGTTATCACGCAGAAGGTCGCGAGTTCGAAACTCGCCGGAACCCGCTTGTGTTATTGTTAAACTAACAGTTGCAGACGTGATAATCACCACACTACGGAACCAATTAGCTTAGTATGGTTGAGATGGAACATTAAAAATTTATTTTCATTATTTCAAATGCGGAACAGCAAGAAGCAGTGTTATACAAATTCATCTTAACACACAAACAACAGAAAACGATTTTGTTCTATAAAGGCAATAAGGCAATTTCCGAACAAGTAATCTTTTACATTTTAACACGATGGAAATATCTGGATAGAATCTTCGTTTAATCAGATTAAACAAAATAAAATTAATAAATCAAACGATGAGCAATAATATTCAGTGGATGTTCTACCAATAATCCGCCAAGACCATCCATTCAAATTCACACACTTGATCTGCTTAATACAATTCCATGGCCTTTAGGAGAAAAACTCCAATGAAACAGAACTTTAAAATTATATATTAAGGATGAAAGAAGTAAATATGTCCTATTTTCAAACAATCATGAACTTTCCCCTCCTAAGTATTTTTGGAACCGATTCAAACCGTAACGTGGCTATAAAATACTCAACAAATGCTCAAAAATGTCACTCGACTCCAGGGAACATCCAGAGAGAATCACCACGTGTCGGATTCGGACAAGATTAACGAACGCTGACGCCCTGCCAATTAACACTCGCAATCCAACATACCACCAAAACTGCTTATAGCTTACCGACCCACGTAACACGCAGGATCACGAATAACAAACGAGCCACACAAGAACTACTTACACCCATTCACATCCTCACCCACAGCTAGTGGAAGAAGGCAACCAGTCAAGAATGACTAACACCCGCGCACCACCTGTCCCGTATCTGGTGGAAGAAGAAAACCTGTATCATTTCTGATATACCATTTTTTTTTTAATTTAAACATTAAACAAATCTAAATCCATTACTTTGTTTCTTGCAACAGTTAGTTTAACAATTACCCAAAACACATACGGGTTCCGGCGAGTTTCGAACTCGCGACCTTCTGCGTGTTAAGCAGATGCGATAACCACTACACCACGGAACCTCAGTGACTAAATGAGCCAATATTTTTCTATAAGTAAAAAAGAGCCCATTTATTTCAAGATTGTTCGTTCGGTTGTGATAAGGACTTTGCACCGATATGACGCAAGGCCAAATGAATCAGGCAAACAAGAAAACTCAGACGTAATCGGGGAGGTTTCCTTGTTAAGCTCCCTAACCATTACATCCTCTTCTTTCGGTTGGAAGCAGATTTTCATCATCTACAATTATTAGACAACATCAACTCGTTTCCCATTGTATTTTTTCCTTTCGTCTTCACTGATTTGGCTCTGTGGAAAGACTAGCTATTTTCTTCTCAGTAACAACAAAACCCGACTTCAATTTTTTAAAATAATTTGACAAAGATTTTCCAGTGACTTGTGAACTCACCACATTCCGGCTGTTATGTAGACAGTATAGCCATTACACCACAAGACCCTTTGCTGGCCACTATAATCAATCTTTTTCTATTAGTATAAAAGGGACATTTTATTCCAAGTATGTTCTTTCGGTTATAAGTAGGTTTTCATCGAGTATCATTACTAACCCACAACTCTCTCGTTTTCATTGTATATATTATCCTTTCGTCTTCACTGATTTGGCTTCCTTTAAAATCTTGCCATTTCCTTATAAATCAAACCAAAATCATTCTTCAATTTTTGGAATATGTTGATTAAAAAAAGACAAAAGAGGTTCGGGTTAATTTCGAACTCGCAACCTTCTACGAGTTAAACAGAAATAACATCAACTATAGAACGAGATTCTTTAGCGTCAGTTCGTAATCAATATTTTTCTAGAAGTACAAAAACACACATATTCCACGATTGTAAATAGATCTTTATAGGGGATATATACTGGCCCCACAAACATCTCGTTTCCCATTTTATTTTGTGCTTTCATTTTTACTGAGTTGGCACACTTAAAAACCATGCTATTTCCTGGGGAAAAAAGCAAAATATATTTTCAATTTTTTAAATATTTTAATTAGAAAAGAAATTTAAAAAAAAGACATGACAAGTTCCGGTGAGTTTCGAACTTTAGACCGCTTGCCTTATCAAAGTTCCGGTGAGTCCAGGCTACACCTAGAGAAATGGAGAAAAGATATATTCATACATTTAGCTTGAGTATTAGAAATATGTGAAATGCAAAGAGCTTTGTTCAGTTGTTTTAACTCAGATCACAATGTGAACAGCCTAGGTTTTTCGAATTCATTTTAACTGATGTTCGTTGGTTATTTGGGTTTTATGACATATCAAATCTTACTAGGTTATTTAATGCGAAACCTTTCTTATACGAATAATCAGTTCTCTTTCAAACAATTCAGTTTAGCATGAGTTCACGGTTTAATCGTCAAAAACGCTTCTATTTCAAGATATTTAATTTAGTGAAACAGTTCTAACTCAAACAATTTAGTCTAGCTACGTAGACAGTTTAAATATCAAAATAGTTCTATTTCAAGCAATTTAGTTTATGCAGATTCCCGACATTCTGCGTGTAAAGCAGACGTGATATCCACTACACTACGGAGCCAACTACCCGCAGAAACTGACTTGTAAACGTGTATTCCCCAAAGCTTCAGCATCCTGGGACCTCACCATCAGATTATTTAGCGTCATATCAGGACAGAAGTGCCGTCGGTGTATTGCACAGCCCCAGCTGACTGGGCAATTTTCACGAAGGAACAACAAAAATTAATTTCCTTTTTAGAAATTTTCTTTAGTAAATACTAAACGAATAATCTTCTACGTGTTGAGAGGTGAAAAATATCTTGATGAAGTAGAATTTGAATCAAATAAAACAATGACCACTAAAATGCAACGGATGCTGGAGAAACTATTTTTAAAAAGGGAACCACATAATGCGGATTTTTCTAAACAAAATGTTTAAGAAAAAAAGGAGAAAGGTTCCGGCGAGTTTCGAACTCGCGACCTTCTGCGTGTAAAGCAGACGTGATAACCACTACACCACGGAACCAACTGCCAAACGTAACTGACTAGTAAAGTTATATTCATTATTTGAAAAACTTAACCGAAAGAAGAATGGAGGAGTTAGCAATATGACCAACATAATTGACCGACAGATGTCGCCCTATCAGCTGCTATATCCACCCATTCAACTGGACCAACAAAACCCTTGCCCAGTCTAACTCGTAATTTTATTTTCACTTTATTTGTATTTTAATCTTCATAAACATAATCTTACAGTCCTGTTGCCAATACTTAGAGTATACTGATTATATCTCTGTAGAAGGTTGCCCAGTTGGCTGCGGTGGTAGAATACATCTTCTCTGCCGAGGGGTAAGAATACCCAGCACCAATGTGTGTCCTGGATATGACACTAAACAATCTGATGATGAGGTTCCAGTAATGCTGGAGCTTTCGGGAATGCAGAGAACCCCTTCATTCCCATCGCTTCCATGTGCACTCTGGACCGGTATCGTAGCTCCTGATAGGGCCCTATCTCTGGGTTAAATAGAACTAACTGCATACTTATGTTAAACTGAATTGTTTGAATTACAACTATTTGACTAAACTGAATGGCTCGAAATAGAAATGCTTTTAACAATTAAACTGTGTACTTACATTTAAACATCGTGCTTACGCTAAACTGAATTGTTTGATATAGAACTGTTTTCACATTTGGACTTAACTTACATTAAACTGGATTGTTTAATATAGAACTGTTTTCACATTTAACTATGAGTAAACAAAACTACAACTTATATAAAACTGAATTAGCTGAATTAGAACTGTTTGTCAAAAACATTTCTCTTTAAAATCTACTCAGTTTATTCAATTAAACTGTGTACTCATGCTAAACTGAATTGTTAGAAATAGAACTGACTATTTGCATAAAAATGGATTTGCCGTTAAATAACCTACAAAAGTTGAGAGGTCATAAAGCCCAAAACGTCAACCAATAACACAAAACCCACTAGCAACCAATTAACCACCGATGTTATCTGTCCCACCACTACCGACAGTAACAAATGATTCTTCACTCCACCTGACGGTAACAAAATCTAACGAAGGGTCAAACCTCAGAACCAGACTTCTCCGTGCCAAACGAATTCCGCTCAGCTTTATGGAATGCCAACTTGGAAGAAAACAACACTGAACTTTAAATTCAAAAGAAAAAAGAAAAAATAACGTGTACATATTGTATTGTAGTTGTCTCCTTGCAGCCTCCACTCTCTGCGGGAAGGGGGATTTTTAAAAAATCATTCATTAGGGCCTCCTTACAATAAACGCACGTCAGACTTGACCTTTTTGTTCCTGCTGCATTTTACTCATCCGTATGCTCGAGAATATTATTTTTCCACGATAAATATTTTCCCAGGAATTATCTGCTTAGCCGTAACATCTGGCCGTCCTTTCGGTTGTACGCAGGTTTTTGTCGGGAACAATTACTCGCCCAACACACCATCCGTTCTCCATTGTATATTTCCTTTCGTCCTCACTAATTTAGCTTTCTTGAAAACCTTGCTATTTTCTAAGAAGAAACAAAAGAAATCATAAATATTTTAATATGTTCTCTCGAAAAGAAAAAAAAGACAAAAGAGGTTCCACTGAGTTTCGAACTCTTGACTTACTGCATATTAAGCTTAGGTGATAACTCCAAAACTACGGATATTAAAAAAATATATAAAACTAAAGTAAACTGTTTGTCTTCCGTGGTCGAACCTACTCTCTGGGGACACATATGACACAATACGATTGACGGCACATCATTCCACATTAACGAATCGATGGCAACCAAGACGTTTGAGCAAGAGATCTAAGATATGTCTAACCCTCTTTTTTCAATCAAGCTCGATATCGAATAGACGTTCAAATTTTCGCTACTGGAATTCCAGAAGTGAACCGGGACGTGTGAAATGCGTTAAACTTTCATATATACAACACAACGGGTTCAGTTCAGTGGACTATAATGTTTATTTTATATAACATTATATAGCTGCAAACAGAACAATTGTTTACAACAGAAATAAAAATAATTTCAAGACACCAACGTGTTCATGTTTTTCCCGATATTAATTTCGTCTCTTTTCAACATATTTATAGCGCAACTTTTACACGTGAACATTTTGCAAAATATTTTTACCGTAATTTTTAATATTTTGCAAACTATTTTAAGCATATATTTCAATACCTTTCCCGTCCACTGATATGTCAACTTTTTCTATAAGTATGAAAGAGACATTTTATTTTCGGGTTGTTCTTTCAGTTATGAATAGGTTTTCATCAGATACCATTACTAGCACCAAACGATCTCGTTTTCCATTCTGTTATTCCTTTAGTCTTCACTGATTTGGTTCCCTTGAAAACCGTGCTATATCCTTGTAAGAAAAAAGAAAATCAATCTTCAATTTTTACAAAATTGAATCAAAACAGGAATTTTAAAAAGCCACAAAAGGTTCCGTATAACCACTACACCACGGAACCTCTTCCGTTAGCTGCTAAGCCATCTTTTCTTGTAACTATGAAGAAGACATTTTATTCCGTAGATGTTCTTTCAGTTATAAATTGGTCTTTATCGTCTACCATTAAAGGATACATATTTCTTTAGTTTTAGATTAATCAACTAACAACACGTAAATAGGATTTTACGAGGAAAAAAAGGATCAAAATCTCATTTACATAGATTTTACACTCTTATGTCTTTAAACCAATCAGCGAACGACACACAGAATAGAATATTCTAGTAAAATCGGATCAAAAACTAACTTATAGAAACATTTGTCACATAAAAAAACAAATATACTCAGGTTTCAAAATAAATAAGTAATTTCTGTGAATCCGACTGCCTAAGATAGGTCACGTCTTTTGTTTTCGCTGACGTCCGGAGATTTCAATTACAATTTACCTGTAAGAAAGTAAAGTTGGCCACATTAGTCTTGGGTGACCCGAAGGCTCCCTTTTCAATAGCTACTACACAATGGTGTAGTGGAGGGCTCAACTCCATTTCCTGGATTTTTCTACTTTACCTTTGATCCTTACCTAATAATGCTGAATGTTAAGCAAGGAGGCATCAAATACCATTTTCTGAGACTTTGGTATGACTCTGCCTGTGACTGAACAATAGTCTCCCGGACCATTTTCAAACACTCATCTCATTAGGCCAAGTCTAAATTTACCTGTCATAAATATTCTACTTTGATCCACTTTTATTTTACCAAAATCTATTCATAGTGAAGTTTTTAGTTCAAAGCTAGACACCGAAAGGGCAGAAGACATCACAGGACCAGCACAGTACAGAAGGGTTGAGTGATGCCAGATGACCTACTTATAAACACAACGGTTAGGAGAGTAGACTGAAAGGTTCTTGCGTTGCAGGATGCACATATATACACACACACATACACATGTATGTATGTACAAGTCTATCTTCTCTGTTTAGTTCGGACACACTCACACAGATACACTCAATCAATTTCACTGACACACATCAATTTCACACACACATATAATAAGAACACGTTTTATATAATCATTGCCATAGTTGAGATTATATAAAATATAAAGTTGTTTTTCTTTAATTTTCTTGAGTTTTGTCAAATTTCTCTTGTCTATGTTGTTTGTATAAATCTTTGTATTATTCTGGAAGATAGACCCAAAGCTTTACATTTAGCTGCACCTCGGGAAATCCTATTCCTCTGCACCATTACCAGGCCCACACAGTCTCGTTTCCCATGGTATCTTTTCCTTTCGTCTTCACTAATTTGTCTCTCTTGAAAACCTTGCTATCACTTTGTTAGAAAAAACGAATTAAATCTTCAATATTTTAAAAAATGTTCCTTAGAAATAAAAGAAACAGTAAAGATTTCGGCGAGTTTCGAACTCACGACCTTCTGCGTGTTAAGCAGACGTGATAACCATTACACCACGGAACCCTTCGCCTTCATCCTCATGTTAACCTTTTTTATATAAATAATAATGAGACACGTTATTCCGTCACTGACAGTGATTGCATTGTTGTTTCAGTTGTACTAGGTTTCCATCGGGTATAATTTTTGCCCTACACCATCTTGTTAGCCCCCCCACTCTCTCTCTCTCTCACCGATTATTTTGAAAGAATTATTAGTATTAATAAAAAAAAACTTTAAACCAAATAACTATATGTAAATCCTTTATATGAAATATTGCATACCCAAAGGGAAGTTAGGAAAATATGGTTTCTTTAACGATAAAGCGATTCTTGTAAAACAATGATAGTGTTACTATGGGAGGCAAATATTTTATCTTTAAAAACATATGAATAAATAAACATATATATTGTTCGCCAATGCCTTTGGAGACCAAGGTTCGATCCTAGATTGAGTTATATCAATGGTACTTGGTACCACCTTGCTTACCACTCAATATTATAAGGTAGGGATGAAGGGTAAATTAGTGCCATGCAAGGAAACGAGTAACACCCTCCCGAAACGGAACCTTGCAGATGATTTCGATTACGGGCGCTTACATTACATTTTATATATATATATATATATATATATATATATATATATATATATATATATATATATATATTCCCGTCCAATAAGAATGTCAACCCAGAAAATTATTTTTTTTGGTCATGTGAGTAAATTCACATCTGGAAAACAATGAAGAGTGCAAAGGCGACATAACAGTAATAACAAATATCAATTTATTTTGTCGTGGGTTATAGTTTGATGGTCATATTAGTAATGAAATAGAAGGGACAGCTGGTGGAATTGTCGTTGATAATAGAGACAGATGATGGCCGTCGATGATAGTTGAGCCAGCTGGATGATCGATGTCCTGGTTGAGTGGTAATTTGGTTTAAGCGTTGGTGGGTGTCCGTGTGGCCACAAGTGTTGATGGTAATCAGAGCAGTGAGTCACTCATGGACTAGATGCTGCATTGCTGGAGTATGTTCGGCACTTAGTGCTGGTAGCTTGGTCTCGCAGGTTCAAATGAGGGGGTTAAGACTGCCGAGTCTTAAATCAGTATAGCCGTGTAATGAACAAAAACTAGTGGCTAAGACTACAGCCTGTTTGTTCTGTTTAACCAAGGAACGAAAAAACGGCTGGCCAAGACAACTCTGTCATAGCTCTGTGGAGCCGAGGGACGTACGGACGAGAGGCTAAGTCTATCGTGACTTAGCCGAGGAACGGATGGGGAAACCTCGGCTAAGACTACCGTGTCTTAGCTCTACGTAGTCGGGATATGGAGAACTGACTGTTTTCTGGTGTCCAAGCGGATCGAAAACAAGCCGGACTATCACTAAGTGGGGATTGGATCTAAATAATTGGGAAAAAAGAAAGGCGGGGAAGGACCCGCCGAGGAATCGGTAGCATTGATTACATACAATTATGAGGGTCCAAGATTTTTTTTAAAAAAGGGGACTGGAGGAAGTTTGACGTGAAAAAAGAATTTGGGGCAGGGAGGATCTTGGAGACTAACAACTAAGTGGCAGGGCCAAATTGCACGCATCAAATAGCTAACTAGTGGGTAGAGGGGTACCAGGAATTTCCTACTTACTGGGGATGGGGCCCCCAAGGACCCGGACCTTCTTCGCCGTATGCAGGAAAAAGACGGAAAAATCACTCATACGTTGCTCCCTTTCATACTCGTTGCGCCACACCCACTTTTTTGTGGAATGTTATGCCATATGAGCGTTTTCTATCGATTTTATTTTGATCCTTGGTTGATGCCTAATGGACAAAATCAGATCACGATGAGAAAAGTTTGCACCGACATACAATCCCTTGCATCGCGTCTCACAAATAACCATTCTAGCCACAGCTAGGATCGCGAGAAACTTCACACGCATCTCACCTTGATACAGAGGAACAATATTATCCAGAGCGTAACCAACCTCGAGCAGCACGAGCTGTTTGGTATCGATGCAGGCCGTTCATTCCTCGAAGTATCTCCAAAATGGGCAGACCTGCTTGCAGTAGTACAAGGCATTAAAAGTCGTTTCTTCCAAATCACTGCTGCAGTGAAGACAAAACGGTATGTCTGCCAAGCCTGTCCTGAACGCAAAGTCTTTGAGGGGCAACACATTCCTGGCATGCCACCAGGTGAGAATTCGGAGTTGTTCAAAAAGGTCGAACATGACTCCATATTTTAGTATGAGTACAGAGTTTAATAGTCAAACACACTTCTATTTCAAGGTATTCAGTTCAGTCAAACTGTTTTAACTTAAAGAAGTTAGTTTAGCTAAGTACATAGTGTAAATATCAAAACAGTTCTGTGTCAAGCAATTTAATCTAGCATAAGTACGCAGATTAGATCTATTCAACCCCTAGATAGGACCCTATCAGGTGCTACCACTCCTGGCCAGAGTGGAACTGGAAGCAATAGGAATGAATGAGGGTTCCATATTCCCCAAAGCTTCAGCATCACTGGAACCTCACCATCAGATTGTTTAGTGTCATGCCAGGACAGATGTGCAGTAGGTGTATTGTAGAGCCCCAACCGACAGGGCAATTTTCATTATTTTAAAAACGAAACGGCAAGAAGCAGTGTTATAAGAATTCATTTAACACAGAAACGACAGAAAACGATTTTTTTCAATGAAAATAATAAGGCAATTTCCGAACAAGTAATCTTTTACGTTTAAACACATGGGAAATATCTGGATAGAATCTTCGTTTATTCAGATTAAACAAAATAAAATTAAGAAATCAAACGATGAGCAATAATATTCAGTGGATGTTCTACCAATATTCCGCCAAGACCATCCTTTCAAATTCACACACTTGATCTGCTTAATACAACTCCATGGCTTTTAGGAGAAACACTCCACAGAATCAGAACTTTGAAATAATATATTCAGGATGAAAGAAATAAATATTATGTTTTTTTTTCCTCCAAATGGTTTTTTAGAGCCGATTCAAACCCTAACGTGGCTTTAAAACACTCAACAAAAGTTCAAAAAGGTCAGTCGACTCCGGGGAAATTCCAGAGAGAATCGCCACGTGTCGGATTCGGACAAGATTAACGAACGCTGACGCCCTGCTAATTAACACACGCAATCCAACATACCACCAAAACTGCTTATAACTTACCGACCCCCGTAACACGCAGTATCACAAATAACAAACAAGACACACAAGAACTTACACCGATTCACCTCCGAACCAACATCGAGGGAAGAAGACAATCAGTCAAGAATGACTTACACCCACGAACCACATGACCCGTATCTGGTGGAAGAAGAGAACATATATCATTTCTGACATACCAATCTTTTTTATTTAAAATTAGACAAAACTAAATCCATTACTTTATATTGGCAACTATTAGTTTAACAATTACCCAAAACACAAGCATGTTCTGATGAGTTTCGAACTCGGGGCCTTCTGCGCGTTAAGCAGATGTGATAACCACTACACCACGGAAACTCAGGGGATGACAGAGTCAATATTTTTCTATAAGTATAAAAGACAGCTTTTATTCCAAGATTGTTCGTTCGGTAATGATAAGGACTTTGCACCGATATGATGCAAGGCCAAATGAATCAGGTAAACATGAAAACTTAAACGTAATCGGGGAGGTTTCCTAGTTAAGCTCCCTAACCATTACATCCTCGTCTTTAGGTTGTAAGTAGATTTTCATCATCTACAATTATTAGACAACATCAACTCGTTTCCCATTGTATTTTTTCCTTTCGTCTTCAATACGTTTTTGAATTAAATAAAACAATGAACACTTAAATGCAACGGACGCTGTACTAACTATTTTTAAAATGGGAACGACATTATACGAGATTTTTTAACAAAATATTTTTTAAAAAGAAAAGGTTCCGGTGAGTTTCGAACTTGCGGCATTCTGCGTATAAAGCAGACGTTATAACCACTACACTCCGGAACCAATTAGCTTAGTGTTGTCGAGATGTAACATTACTCGATGAAAACCTACTTATAACCGAAAGAACAATCTTTGAATAAAAAATCTCTTTTATTCTTATAGAAAAAGATTGATCATAGTGGCCAGCAAAGGGTCTTGTGGTGTAATGGCTATACTGACAACATAACAGCTGGAATATCGTGAGTTCGCAAGTCGGTGGAAAGTTTTTGTCAACTTATTTTAAAAAGTTGAAGTCTGGTTTTGTTGTTACTTACAAGAAAATAGCTAGGTTTTCCAGAGAGCCAAATCAGTGAAGACGAAAGGAAAAAATACAATGGGAAACGAGTTGATGTTTTCTAATAATTGTAGATGATGAAAATCTACTTCCAACCGAAAGAAGAGGATGTAATGGTTAGGGAGCTTAACTAGGAAACCTCCCCGATTACGTTTGAGTTTTCTTATTTGCCTGATTCATTTGGCCTTGCGTCAAATCGGTGTAAAGTCCTTATCACAACCGAACGAACAATCTTGGAATAAAAGCTATCTTTTATACTTATAGAAAAATATTGACAAATTTACGTAGTGAGTTTCCGTGGTGTAGTGGTTATCACGTCTCCTTAACACGCAGAAGGTCGTGAGTTCGAAACGCACCGGAACCTGTTTGTGTTTTGGGTTATTGTTAAACTAACAGTTGCAGGCGTGAGAACCACCACACTACGGAACCAATTAGCATAGTATGCTTTATATGGAACATTAAAAACTTGTTTTCATTATTTCAAATACGGAACAGCAAGAAGCAGTGTTATACAAATTCATTTTAACACAGAAACAACAGAAAACGATTTTGTTCTATGAAAAACAATAAGGAAATTTCCGAACAAGTAATCTTTTACGTTTTAACACGATGGAAATATCTGGATAGAATCTTCGTTTAATCAGATTAAACAAAATAAAATTAATAAATCAAACGATGAGCAATAATATTCAGTGGATGTTCTACCAATAATCCGCCAAGACAACCCTTTCAAATTCACACACTTGATCTGCTTAATACAACTCCATGGCTTTTACGAGAAAGACTCCATAGAATCAGAACTTTAAAATAATATATTAAGGATGAAAGAATTAAATATGACCTTTTTTTTTTAACGAATCATGAACTTTCCCCTCCAAAGTTTTCTTCGAGCTGATTCAAACCCTAACGTGGCTATGAAACACTCAAAAAAGTTCAAAAAGGTCAGTCGATTCCGGGGAACTTCCAGAGGAAATCACCACGTGTCGGATTCGGTCAAGATTAACGAACGCTGACGCCCTGCCAATTAACCCTCGCAATCCAACATACGACCCAAACTGCTTATAGCTTATCGACCCACGTAAAACACATATCACAAATAACAAACCAGCTACAAAAGAACTACTTACACCCATTCACCTCCTAACCCATATCTAGTGGAAGAAGACAGCCAGTGAAGAATAACTTACACCCGCACACCACATGACCCGTATCTGGTGGAATAAAAGAACATATATCATTTCTGACATAGCATTTTTTTTAAATTTAAAATTAAACCAAACTAAATCCATTACTTTGTTACTTGCAACTGTTAGTTTAACAATTACCCAAAACACAAACAAGTTCCGGTGAGTTTCGAACTCTCGACCTTCTGCGTGTTAAGCAGATGTGATAACCACTACACCACGGAACCTCAGGGGCTGCCCACGTGAATATTTTTCTATATGTATAAAAGAGCGTATTTATTCCAAGATTGTTCGTTCGGTTGTGATAAGGACTTTGCACCGATATGACGCAAGGCCAAATGAATCAGGCAAACAAGAAAACTCAAACGTAATCGGGGAGGTTTCCTTGTTAAGCTCCCTAACCATTACACCCTCTTCTTTCGGTTGGAAGTAGATTTTCATTATCTACAATTATTGGACAATATCAACTCGTTTCCCATTGTATTTTTTCCTTTCGTCTTCTCTGATTTTGCTCTTTGGAAAACCTAGCTATTTTCTTCTAAGTAACAACAAAACCAGACTTCAATTTTTTAAAATAAGTTAACAAAGATTTTTCGCCGACTTGCGAACTCACGATATTCTAGCTGTTATGTAGACAGTATAGCCATTACACCACAAGACCCTTTGCTGGCCACTATAATCAATCTTTTTCTACAAGAATTAAAGGGACATTTTATTCCAAGGTTGTTTTTTCTTATAAGTAGGTTTTCATCGAGTATAATTACTAACCTACCACCGTCTCGTTTTTCTTTGTATATTTTCCTTTCGTCTTCACTGATTTGGCTTCCTTGAAAATCTTGCCATTTCCTTATAAATTAAATCAAAATCATTCTTCAATTTTTCGAATATGTTGATTAAAAAAAGACAACAGACGTTCGGGTTAATTTCGAACTCGCAACCTTCTACGAGTTAAACAGAAATAATATCAACTATGGAACGAGATTCTTAAGCGTCAATTCGTAATCAATATTTTTCTAGAAGTACAAAAACACACATTATATTCCACGATTGTAAATAGATCTTTATAGGGGATATATACTGGCCCCACAAACATCTCGTTTCCCATTTTATTTTGTGCTTTCATTTTTACTGAGTTGGCACACTTAAAAACCTTGCTATTTCCTGGGGAAAAAAGCAAAATATATTTTCAATTTTTTAAACATTTTAATTAGAAAAGAATGCGTGTCCTGGATATGACACTAAACAATCTGATGGTGAGGTTCCAGTGATTCTGGGGCTTAGGGTAATGCGGAGAACCCCTTCATTCCCATCGCTCCCAAGTTCACTCTGGCCCGGAATGGTAACCCCTGATAGGGCCTTATGTAGGGGTTAAATAGACTTAACTGCGTACTTACGCTAAACTGAATTGTTTGAAACAGAAATTTTTTTCACATTTGAACTTAACTTACACTAAACTGGATTGTTTACTATAGAACTGTTTTGACGAGTTCATTTTTTAGAAAGCAAATATTTTTTTTAAAAACTGCGGTTCCGAACTCGCGACCTTCTGCGTATTAAGCAGACGTGATAACCACTACACTACGGAACCAACTAACTAACTCTCTGACTTGTAAACTTAAATTCATTATTTTAAAAAGTTAACCGAAAGAAGAATGGAGGAGTTACCAATATGACCTACATATTTGACCTACAGATATGACCCTATCAGGTGCTTTATCCACCCATTCAACTGGACCAACAAAACCCTTGCCCAGTCTAATTTATAACTTTACTTTCATTTTATTTGCATTTTAATCTTCATACACTTTATCTTTCAGTAATGTTGCCAGGACTTAGAGTATAATGATTTTATATCTGTAGACGGTTGCCCAGTTGGCTGAGGCTGTACAAAACGCCGATTGCTCCTCTGCAGAAGGGCTAGACCCCCCACTCCAATGACTATCCGTGATATGACAATAAACAATCTGATGGTGAGGTTCCAGTGATGCTGGAGCTTTGGGAAATGCAGAGTACCCCGACAGTTCCATTACTCCCTGGTCCACTCTGGCCTGTAGAGGTAGAACTTAATAGGGCTCTATCTAGGATTTAAATAGAACTAACTGCATATTTAAAACTGTTTGACAAAACTAAATAGCTTCTAGTAGAATTTCTTTTAACAATTAAACTGTCTCCTTACATTTAAACTGCGTGTTTATGCTAAACTGAACTATTTGAGATGGAACTGTTTTTCACATTGAAACTGAACTTACACTAAACTGAATTGTTTAATATAGAAATGTTTTCATATTTATCTGTGTTTAAACAAAATCTCTACTTATAATAAACTGAATTAGCTGAATTAGAAATGTTTGCCGAAAACATTTCTATTTCAAGCTATTCAGTTTATTCAATTAAACTGTGTACTCATGCTAAACTGAATTGTTCGAAATAGAACAGACTATTTGCATAAAAATGGATTTGCCGTTAAATAACCTACAAAGGTTGATATGTCATAAAGCCCAAACAACCAACCAATAACACAAAACCCACTAGCAACCAATTAACCACTGATGTTATCTGTCCCACCACTACCGACAGTAACAAATGAATCTTTACTCCACCTGACGGTAAGAAAATATAAC
Organism: Sepioteuthis lessoniana; assembly: GCA_963585895.1. Lineage (NCBI taxonomy): Eukaryota > Metazoa > Mollusca > Cephalopoda > Myopsida > Loliginidae > Sepioteuthis > Sepioteuthis lessoniana. The sequence goes on along the minus strand of CAUZXS010005170.1, from coordinate 19,649 downwards.
GATAGGTCAAACGTCAGAACCAGATTTATCCGTGCCAGACCAATTCCGCTCAGATTTAAGGAATGCCAACCTGGAAGAATACAATACTGAAATTTAGATTTAAAAAAAAAGAAAACATGTACATATTGTATTGTAGTTGTCTCCCTGCTGCCTCCACTCTCTGGAGGAAAGGGAATTTTTAAAAATCTTTTATCATAGCGTCCTTACAATAAACGCACGTTTGACTTAACCTCCTTGTTTGTGTTGCATTTTATCTATCCGTATACTCGAGAATATTCCTTTTCCAGGAGTAATATTTTCTCGGGAATTATCTGCTTAGCCGTAACATCTGGCAGTTCTTTCGGTTGTAAATAGGTTTTTGTCAGGAACAATTACTAGCCCAACACACCATCTCGTTTTCCATTGTATATTTCCTTTCGTCCTCACTAATTTGGCTTTCTTGAAAACCTTGCTATTTTCTAAGGCAAAACAAAAGAAATCTTCAATTTATTAATATGTTCACTCGAAAAGAAAAAAAAGACAAAAGAGGTTCCGGTGAGTTTCGAACTCTTGACTTACTGCATATTAAGCTTAGGCGATAACTCCAAAACTACGGATATAAAAAATATATATATAAAACTAATGTAAATCGTTTGTCTTCCGTGGTCGAACCCACTCTCCGGGGACACAATACGATTGATCGGAACATCTTTCCAAATTAACGAATCGGTGGCTTACAAGACGTTGGAGTAATACATCAAAGATATGTCTAACCCTCTTTTTTTAATAGACGTTAAAATTTTCACAACTGAAATTCCAGAAGTGAACCGGAGCAGTGTGAAATACGTTAAATTTTCGTATGTACGACACAAGGGTTTCAGTTCAGTGGAATATTATATGTTTATTTTGTATGATATTGTAGCAGAAAGAATTTAGTATTTTTATTTGGCGCGTTAATTAATTTGACCGTTAGGGTCTATACATATTTTTACCCTATCAGGATGACTTATCCTATTCAGCCCCGACAATTTTTCCGGGCAGCACCAGATTGGGGAAAGCCCGCCAAACACACTCTCTTCCTCAGAAGCCTTCAAAATGGGCAGACGTAATTACTGTCCGCTCTCATTTTAGCAGCAGCATCACTCCACCATGAGGAAAGCCATCTAATTCATGGACCCTTTGCGTCTATTCTCTTAGACGAAGTGTTCTCAGTTAAAAATTAATTAGATGAAATCAATCCGCCTCACACAGGAACAACTCTAAGTCCCCTTTCAACTTTGGCTATGTTGACCGCGACGCAAAATACTGCTCCGACAGCAAGCCATTTCATCACTGAGCAGCATTTTCTGGAGACATTCACACTTCTCTCCCTAAACGACCAGGACCACACTTTCATGGACGATGACAACGTTCCTGTCCTCAACCAGAAAACACGACTTTTGCTACACCAATGGTGACCATATCCCACTCACACATTTTTAGTGTTTCAGGGAATGGGTTAATTTCTCAAACACTATAAATTATTTGGCAAATCAAATGAATAACGAAACTTCTTTTAAACAACACAACAAAGAAAGGTTTATTATCGTAGCAGGCGTAAAGGAGGGAGAGTGAGAAAGTGTCCTTGGTTAGTAGGAAGCGTGTGTGAAGCTAGCAGCAGCGTATTCTTCAGCGATGGGGTTCCAAGTGGAATCAGTTGCTGTGGATGTGAGAGATTTCTGTTCGGGCTGCTGGCTAATTGCTCTCTGTCCGTTTACTCACTTCCCAAAAACGAGACAAGAAAAAATAGTTCTTTAGAGGAAGAAGGAATCAATGCCCTCTGCCTGGATTGGTCAATTAGTGACCGAATCCCTTGGCTAAAGCATTGATTCGCGAAGGGAAATAGATCTGTGCCTGCTACACTTTCAACTCTGCCTTAACCTGACGATGCATTTTTTGCTCAAGCATTTAGCTGCTAAAATGCCTTCTCAACTCTATAACAACTTCATTTCCGTCCTTCTTCATTCTTTCTTTCCTACGACGACTTGCAGCACACCAGCGTAAACCATTTATTCCATGCTGCCATTAAAACCTTCATATAAAACCTTACGGCATCTTCGTTCTTTTCTCTCTCATTTATTTACCTTTAAAACAACATAACTAACACACGCAATAATATATTCCTTCACTAAAAATAGTAACAATATCCACTTGCTAAAATATTACACAACTGCAAACACGACAATTACTTACAAAAGAAATATCATAATTTTAAATTACCACTGTGTTCATGTTTTTCCCGATATTAATTTCTTCTGTTTTCAACATATTTGCAGCACAACTTTTACACGTCCATATTTTGCAAAATATTTTTACCGTAATTCTTAATATTTTGTAAACAATTTTTAGCTTATATTTCAATACCTTTCCCGTCCACTGATATGTCAACTTTTTCTATTTGTATAAAAGAGACATTTTATTCCCGGGCTGTTCTTTCGGTTGTAAGTAGGTTTGCCGTAATCTGCCTCCAAACGTAAACAGATCGGATTACACGTTCGCCTTAGAAAAATTACATCCGGGTACGGCCGGAAATGACAAAGCCCCTTTTCGACTCAAACCGGCCGTTACAGCTAAGAAAGGGATAAATCAACATTTATCAACATTTGTAAAACACTTCTGCCAGAATTAATTCTATAAAAATGGAAGTAATACTCTTCGCTAGCCTATACCGGGCTATAGAAATACTTATTTTTTACGTCCATTCTTTATAGAAGAACTTTCTATTGATGTGGCGCGGTGGAGGCGAAGTTCCCTTTTTTTAAAATGAAAAAGGCGTCGGCGGCGAAAATTTAGATGTCCCCGCTCTTTTTAAGGGTGTTCGTGACCTTTCCTCTCCAGTTGTTGGGTTGCATTCGATAAGCTGTCTTACCTCTGGGCGGTTCTGCCGGGTGTGCCTCGGCACTGGAGATTTCCTCCGGCCTCAAGGGCCACCCCCAGGCTTTTACCCCCTTCGGGGGGGTTATTGCCTGGCGCCTGAGGCGCCCCAACAGGGGAATACCGATTGGGCCGAAGGTATTTTTGGCCTTGCCGGACGCGTGTGGGCTTCGGCCCTGCGACCGGACCCACTTTAAAAACGGCCTTGCACCATATTCGTGCCTTGGTGGGACGCATCGATAAATATCAGAGTTCCCCGCGGACTTTCTCGAAACCTATGTATGGCACTAGACCTTGGTGTCTTGTTCAAGCCTTAACCCGGCATACGTGCCTGGACCCACTTTGGGTTCATGAAACTGCTTGCCTCACCAGGCTCACATTGTACCAAGTGAGACAATGTGCAACATAGACCAACAGGTTTCGAGTCTCAGCTCGTTCCCGACCTTCATCTCGCCTTTATCCCCACTTTAATCGGCCTTTGGGCTTTTGACCATGTGTCAAGTCGTGTCTGGTGGGAGGCAGCGACAAATAAATAGAGGTCTACGCGGGCGCCCACGGCTCCACGAGGCCGGAATCCTACGTTATTGTGGTTGCATTCACCTCAACGTCACTTCTAGTGGGAGATTCAACTTTTTTCCCATCACAACGATATGCGCTAACGGCCCTTTAAAGGGCCATGAGAGGTCACCTTCTGCGGGTTGGAATATATCTGACGGTCCTTAACAACCAGTTGAAATAGACGGCCTGGAGGCAAACACGAAGAGGACTCGCTCACTAAGACCAGCTGGTCTTAACCATCGTTCGGTTCCGCTCGTCCGTTTGGCTGCGCAGCGCTAAAGGCAAGGGTTAGCCTTAGCATTGACGCGCAAGTCTTAGCTATCGTCTCTATACGGTCGCACAGCTTTGTCACGCAAGCCTTAGCTACTGCCCGATACGCCCGCACAGCTTTGGCGCGCAAGCCTTAGCTACCGCCCGATACGTCGGACAGCATTGGCGCGCAAGCCTTAACTACCACCCGATCAACTTGCACAGCTTTGGCGCAACAAAGCCATAGCTACCGTCAACAATACGCCCGCACAGCTATTTGGTACAACAAAACCATAGCTACCGTAAACGTTACGCCCGCACAGCTATGGGGCACGACAAAGCCATAGCTACCGTCTACGATACGTCCGCACGGCTTTGGCACGGCAAAGTCATAGCCACCATAAACGATACGCCCGCACAGCTATGGGGCACAACAAAGCCATAGCTACCGTCTACGACACGTCCGCACGGCTTTGGCACGGCAAAGCCATAGCCACCATAAACGATATGCCCGCACAGCTAGAGGCACGACAAAGCCCTAGATTCACCGATCCGCTCGCTCGACTTCGTATGTGTTAAGGCCTGGAAAACCTTAGCTATGGTTCCCCGTCCGTTCACTTGGTCCGTAATACGAAGACACGGCTCAGTCTTAGTCACCAACTCGCTCGACTCTACACGACCAAGATGCCAACACCGATTTCGACCTCGTCGCTCCTGCAATGCAGTCCACGTAACGACCCGCTGTTACGGACTGCCCCAGCAATGCAGCATCTAGTCCACGTAAAGACTCGCTGTTATGGACTACACTAGCACTGCAACATCTGGCCCACGTAACGACTCGCTGTTACGGGCTAGCAACCAGATCGACCCCCCCCCCGCTTAACCCAACTTACTGTCAAAACCGGGATGTTGATCTACCGACCACGACGCTCCAGCAATGCAGCATCCAGTCCATGTAACGACTCGCTGTTACGGATTGCCCTAACATTGCGACAACTAGCCACGTACGACTCGCTATATCGGCTTTTTTCCTTTCGTCTACACTGATTTTGTTCACTTAAAAACATTGCTATTTCCTTGTAAGCAAAAAAAAAATAATAATTCAATTTTTACAAAATCTTAATTAAAAAAGAAATTCTAAAAAGTCACAAAAGGTTCCAGCGAGTTTCGAACTCGCGACCTTCTGCGTGTAAAGCAGACGTGATCACCACTACACCACGGAACCTCTTCCGCTAACCATGATGCAATCTTTTCTTATAATTATAAAGTAGATATTTTTATTTCCCAGTTGTTCTTTCGGTTGTAAATTGGTCTTTATCGAGTACCATTAAAGGATACATATTTCTTTAGTTTTTGATTAATCAACTAACAACACGTAAATTGGAATTTTCTAAAAAAAAAAAAAATATCAAAGAATTTACACTCTTATATCTTTCAACCAATCAGCGAACGACACACAGAAGAGAAAATCGGATCAAAAACTAACTTGTAGAAAAATTTGTCACAAAAATAAATATACTTACGTTCCAAAATAAATAAGTAATTTCTGTGAAACCGATTGTCTGAGATAGGTCACGTGTTGTGTTTTCGCTGACATTCGCATATTTCAATTACAATTTACCAGTAAGAAAGTAAAGTTGGCCATAGATTTACATTTAGCGGCACAACGGGAGATCCTATTCCTCTACACCATTACCAGCCCCACTCCGTCTCGTTTCCCATGGTATCTTTTCATTTTATCTTCTCTAATTTGGCTCTCTTAAAACCTTGCCATTAGTTTGCAAGAAAAAACAAAATAAACCTTTAATTCTTTTAATATGTTCCTTCGGAATGAAAAAAAAAAAAAAAATCAAAGGTCCCGACGAGTTTCGAACTCGCGACCTTCTGTGTATGAAGCAGACATGATAACCACTACACCATGAGACCCATTTCTTTTGTCTGACGTTTATCCTTTTCTCTTCACAGATTTGATTCTCTTGAAAAGCTTGCTATTACTTAGTAAAAAAAAACAAACAGAATCAATCTTCGATTTTTTTAATATGTTCATTAGGAATAAAAACGTAAAGGGTTTGGATAGTTTCGAGCTCGCGACTCTCTACATGTTAAACAAGCATGATAACCACTACACCACGCTGCTTTCCGATTTATTTAGGCATAAATCTGTTTCTATAACTTATAAGGAGACATGTTATTCCATCATTGACAGTGATGAAATTTTTATTTCAGTTGTAAGTAGGTTTTCATCAGGGATAATTGTTAGCCCCACATCATCTTGTTGGTCTCTCTCTCTCTCTCTCTCTCTCTCTCTCTCTCTCTCTCTCTCTCTCTCTCTCTCAAACCGATTATTTTGCATGAGTTATTAGTATTAATTAAAAAAAACTTTAAACCAAATAACTGCATGCAAATTAATTATATAAAAAACTTGCGACCCAAAGGGAAGTTAGGGAAATGTAATTTGTTTAACAACAAAGCGATTCTTGTAAAACAATGATAGTGTTACTATGGGACACAAATTTTTTATCTTTACAAATATATGAATAAATAAGTATATATATCGTTTGCCAATGCCTTGGGAGACCGAAGTTCAATTCAAGATCGAGTTATACCCATGGAAGTTGGTACCTACTTGCTTACCCTTATAAGATAAGGATCAAGGGTAAATTTGAGCAAAATTTTAATTATAAAAGAAATTTAAACAAGATAAAAGAGGTTCCGGCGAGTTTTGAACTCACGACATAATGTTTGTTAAGCAGGGAACCTCAGCCGGCAGCTAATAATGATATAAGAGACATTTTATTCCCTAGTTGTTCTTTCAGTTATAAATAGGCCCTTATCAGGTAGCATTATAGGATACGTATTTCTTTAGTCTTAGATTAATCTACTAAGACCACATAAATAGGAATTTTCTAACTTGTAGAAAAATTTGTCGCAAAAACAAAAATACTTAGGTTCCCCAAAAAATAAGTAATTTCTGTGAATCTGATTGCCAAAGATGGGACACAGCTTTTGTTTTTGCTGACGTCCGCATATTTGACTTACAATTCACCTGTAAGAAAGTAACTTTGGAGACCTTAGTCGTGGGTGAACCGAAGGCTCCCTTTTCAATAGCTACTACGCAGAGGTGTAGTGGAGGGCTCGACTACATTTCCTGGATTGCTCCACTTTACCTTTGATATGTAACTTATATTGCTGAGTGTTAAGCAAGGAGGTATCAAGTACCATTTTAAAAGTCTTTGGTATGACGAGACCTGGGATTGAACTATAGTCTCCTGGACCATTTTCAAATACTCATCTCATAAGGCCAAATCTGAATTTACGTGGCATAAGATTTAAATATTTTTCTTTGATCCACTTTTATTTTACTAAAATGTATAAATTGCAGAGTTTTTAGTTCGAGACTGACAGACAAGCAGTCATCACAGGACCAGCACAGCACAGAAGGGTTGAATGATGCCAGATGACCTGTTGATAAACACAACGGTTAGGAGAGTAGACTGAAATACTCATACATTGCAGGACACACATATATACATACACATACACATGTATGTATATACAAGTCTATCTTCTCTCTTTAGTTTGGACATACGCATGTACACCCAATCAATTTCACTGACAATATTCGTATTTTACACACATACATGAGAACACATTTTATATAATCATTGCCATTGACGAGATTATATAAAATATAAAGTTGTTTTTCTTTAACTTTCTTGTTTGTTGTTGTTGTTGTTGTTTTTTTGTCATATTTCTCTTGTCTACGTTGTTTGTATGAATCATTGTATAATTTTGAAAGCAAGGCCCAAAGTTTTACATTGAGCAGCACCTCGGGAAATCCTATTCCTCTGCACCATTAACACTCCCACACCGTCTTATTTCCCATTATATCTTTTCGTTCCCCCTTCACTAATTTGGATCTCTTGAAAACCTTGCTATTACTTTGTAAGAAAAAACAAAATAAATCTTCAATATTCTTATATGTTCTTTAGGAATAAAAAAAGGTTCCGGCGAGTTTCGAACTCGCGACTCTCTGCGTGTTAACCACTACACTACGGAACCCTCCTGCTTTTCTCTTGCACGTCAATCTATTTGCATAAATAATAAGGAGACACGTTATTCCATCACTGACAGTGGTTGCGTTGTTCTTTCAGTTGTACTAGGTTTTCATCGGGTATAATTTTTGCCCCACACCATCTTGTTAGCCCCCCCTCTCTCTCAACTTATTTTAAATGAGTTATTAGTATAAATAAAAAAAACTTTAAACCAAATAACTACATGTAGATTATTCGTATGAAATATTTTATACCCAAAAGCAAGTTAGGAAAATGTGGTTTGTTTAACGATAGAGCGATTCTTGTAAAATCTAGTGTTACTATGGGACCCAAATATTTTTTATCTTTAAAAACATATGAATAAATAAATATATATATTGTTCTCTAATGCCTTGGGAGACCGAGGTTCAATTCTAGATTGAGTTATATCAATGGTACTTGGTACCTCCTTGCTTACCACTCAATATTATTAGGTAGGGATGAAGACTAAATTAGAGCCATCCAAGGAAACGAGTAGCACCCTCCCCAAACGGAACATTCCAATTGTTTTCGATTACGGGCGCTTACATTACATTTTATATATATATATATATATATATATATATATATATATATATATATTCCGGAGCCAATAAGAACGTCAACCCTGAAAATTATTTTTTTTGGTCGTGTGAGTAAATTCACATCTGAAAACAATGAAGAGTACAAAGTCGAGAAAACAGTAATAACAAATATCAATTTATTTTGTCGTAAGTTACAGTTTGATGGTCATATTAGTGATGGAAATATAAGGGACAGCTGGTGGAATTGTCGTTGATAATAGGGACAGCTGATGACCGTCGATGATAGTTGAGCCAGCTGGATGATCGATGTCCTGGTTGGGTGGTAATTTGGTTTAACCGGTGAGGGGGGGGGGTCAGTGTGGCCACAAGTGTTGATGGTAATCAGAGCAGTGAGTCACTCATAGACTAGATGCTGCATTTCTGGAGTATGGTCTGCACTTAGTGCTGGTAGCTTGGTCAGGCAGGTTCAAATGAGTGTGTTAAGACAGCCGTGTCTTAACACTGTATAGCCGAGTAATGAACAGAGACCAGTGGCTAAGACTGCCGCCAGTTAGTTCTGTTTAACCGAGAAACGAACAAACGGCTGGCTAAGACTACCGTGTCTTAGCTCTACGGGGCCGAGGGACGTACGGACGAGTGGCTAAGTCTATCGTGTCTTAGCCGAGGAACGGATGGGGAAACCTTGGCTAAGACTACCGTGTCTTAGCTCTGCGTAGCCGGGGATCAAATTGGGAACCTGCGGCTTACACTATCGTGCTTAGCGCTACATGAAAAAAAAAAAAAATCAACCAAAATGGTTAAGACCGGATGCTCTTATTATCCTCTTCTTGTTTTCAAACATTTATTTCCTAAAAATTGCACCAAAACTATTTATACATAGTTAGGGGTGAATCAAGCCCCAAAAGTTTTGAATAATGAGTGAAGGGGGGAGGCTATAATATCTAAGGAGCCCTAGCTAGCCACATTCACTGACCCCGGACACACTATACAATAAAAGACAGTCATGCATCGACAAGCGCGTAACAATCACCAAAATACATTTGCTCAATGAATACTTCCTTAAAACCAGGTGAAATGAATGATTTATTTACGATGAAATCATGAACAATTGAACAATAATGGGGAAGTTGAGAACCCTCCCCCCACCACCCAAAAAAGGATAAAATCTAGTTTGGTTACTCTCTCGTCCCCACCCCGTCTATGATATGGAGAGCCGACTGTTTTCCGGTGTCCAAGCAGGACTATCCCTACTTGGGGATTGGATCTAAATAATTGGGATAAAAGAAAACCGAGGAAGAGCCCGGTGAGGAATGGGTAGCATGGATTACAATTATGTGGGTCCAAGATCTTTAAAAAAAAAGGGGATGGATTGTTATGACAGGCTGGGCTCTATATGACATGTGGCGTGCGCCTCTGTTGAAACATGTTTTAAAACCTGTCATCAACTGCCAAAAATCTTGCTACTGGATTTTCTTATATAACGATTTGATGGAATCAATTCGAAGGTTCCTGAAGGTTCGATGCTCACCAGTGGAACAGTAGTGCAACACCTGAAAGTTCACGCACGATTATATTAAAAATCACACTTTTTCTCTACAGGTCACTCTGCCTGCACGAGCGAGGTTCGTGACATTTTTTGATCGTCAGACCTTTGTACCCAATGACTGATGACAGCTGATGTGCTCGAATGTTCTTTAACCTTGAGAACGCCGCAATTTAATGATGACGCCTGTCCGTAATGGGACAACCTGCTCGCAATAGTACAAGGCATGCAAAGCCGTTTCTTCCAAACCACTGCTGCAGTGAAGACAAACAGGCATTTCTGCTAAGCCTGCTCTGAACGCAAAGTCTTTGAGGGGCAATGCATTCCAGGCAAGCCGCCAGGTGAGTGAGAACTCGGAGTTATTCAAGAAGCAACCAGCCGAGTCGCTCCACCAGAGGATCCGGAGCGGAACCCACCACTAACTCCTGATACAGTTCATTTCAAGACCGAGAAAGATCACGATATCCAGGCAGTTTACGGAGGGTCTCGTGGCACTCGCAGGCAAACAGTACTTCATACCTAGGTTTACGATGACCCTCGGCTTTGGGATTTGATTCCTGGCGAAGAAAGACGTCTCTCACGATTTGTCACCACACCCAGTCCCTCGACAAGGATCAGCACATGTAAGCCAATCTTTTACTGTGCCGGTGGCTCCCTAGACCCCCATTTCGATGACGTTGGTAGCAGACCTGTCTAGGGACCATCGGACTTCGACCTTTCCAAAGTAATTTGAAAAGGGATTATTTTAACGCCATTTGATGATCTTTAGTCTGGGGAAGTACGGACGTGTGCTAAAGGGGGAAGATATACACGGTGCACACCTTCAACCTGCCCTTTAAGGACAACCACTTTCGAAGACAGGTACCCCACTTACGATTTTACCTTAGCCCGTACTTCCAAACAATTTTGTTTAAGTTAGAGGCCGGGCTCGAACCAAACCCCAAGGATTCGAACGGGTCTGTCACACCTGAGGAAAGACCCTGCCAGGGGAACACCACTGCCCAAGAACCCAGTTGAAGACTTTCTCATCAAAATTGATCTTGGTATCTGCAACTTCATCCTATCTCTCAACCGCCTTCTTCACAGCCAGTATGTCCAGTCGGCGGGACACAAAGACAGTGATGTGGTATCACCGGCTTACGCAGAGACCTTTGCCTTAACTCGGCCGGGAAAAGGGGCTCCACGCAGAGCCTGGTTAGCCTTCTCATCCCTAAGCCAACGGAGCAGGGACTCCAAAATGAAGACATAGAGAAGAGGCGGAAAGGGGCAACGCTGCCGAACCTGCCGCTCGATCATGAACGCCCCCGAACACTTTGAGTTAACCTGAAACACCGCATGCGGGTTGTGGTACATCATGCTGATCCATTTGAGGAACTCTGGTTTGAATTCGGGGGTCTCCGAAATCGTCACCAAAAGCCGATGGTCCACCCTGTCGAAAGTTTGGACTGATCTACATTGATTAGCGCGGCTTCAATGTCGTCATCTAACTCCTTTAGGATCTTGCTAACTGAATGCAAGCTGTCCTGGATCGATCTTCCCTTCACAGGGTTGTTCTGCAAAGGTCCAATCCGATAGCCGATGACAAACTGCACACGGTTTCCTTAGACCCGGGCCAAAATCTTTAACGCTGTGCTCAGCAGAGTTATGGGCCTGTAATCATCTAAGTCCTCCCAAACATGCCTGCCACCATTCTTAAGCGATGTCATCACACCCTTGGTAATGTCTCCTAGGACAAATCAATGCTTGAACATATTCATTAGAATAGGGACAAACATATGCGACATCGTCAAGTACACTTCGTGGAGCAGACCATCCAGTCCCAGCGATTTCTTGAAGCCGACCTGCTTCAACGTGACACAGACATCGCATTCAGTAACCCTACACTCGCAGCCACTGCTTCCGCCTCCACTAGGCAGGGGAAGTCGGCTAAATAGCTGCGAAACATCTGAACCAGGAGATCAGGACAGGAGGCAAAGCAATCTTGGATGTGCGCCCGATAGGCCCCGCAGATCTCATGATTCGTGCTCATCCAGGGTCTTGTCGAACTCGATGAACCAATTGGGAAACCTCATTTCTTCCTCTTACATTTCACCGCCTTTTTGGAAACACTTTTTCGTCAAGTTCTAACCCTTGAAACTGTCACTAGCCTCGCGCTCAAGGTCCTGCCTTGCTAGATCTATGGCTAAAGAATCCCTCTCTCCATCATCCCGGGATAGTCTATCCATTAAAGACTTCGCGTTCGTGGCCCAATCAACTTTGAGCTGTCTACCGTAATTGATGGTGAAGACCCTAATCCGATTCTTAAAGGATTACTGTCTCTAATTCACGGTAACTATCCCCACTAGTGCCCGTTGAATTAAGGTTTCCAGCCGCACCTGAAAATCCCGTATCTCCAGTAAGGAGGTATTGAACTTCCATTAACCGGTCAGACTGGGCCTATTAGTTAGCGACAGACTGACCCTAACAAGTTTATAGTCAGTATGCCCAGTTCAGTGGAAGGTGACACAAGTAACGAAATCACTGTCTAACTCTCCGGCAAGATTCCGTCTGACCTGATGAGACCAAATCTGGCCGGAGAGCGAATTTTACGCCACGCCCACATCTCCCACCCTGGGTGATCCAGACAAAACTTATCGATTAAATCGAACTCGGCCAGCAAGTCGATCAGGCTGCTTTCATACCTACCCGACCTACTAGCCCCCCCATCCGCTCTTATCTATCTTTGGATTAACGATAGCATTCCAATCACACACTAAAACTAGACGTTTCGGATCGTCAAGCAACGGCCCCAACCGTCGGAAAAAAGAGCGTCTCGCGACAATGCAATTGGGCGCATAAACCGCGGCCACACGGAACTGGAAGCTTTTAACCAGCCGGCCCCCGTCATCTGCAAAGACAAGATTGACAATAGCATTAAGGCTGTGACCTACTAGCTTAGAGACCCCAGCCCTGCAGGGGCTGCCGAATGTTGAAACGATCACAAAGTCGTCCTCCAGCAACCGACAGTCTTCTGCCCGAGTGAAGTGAGTGTCCTGCTTGCAATTCCAGCAGCGCGGTTGTCTGCCCTCTACTACCACCATCATTTGCCAATCCCGAAAATATATAGTGGCCGGGATGGCCTGGAAGCCTTCCCTGTCAAGAAACAGTCGGAATGCATAGTCTCCATGGGCTGTCTCGGCAGTGCTGCGAAAATGTGCTATCTCTGCCATTCGGCTAAAAGCACTTAAGTTGGAGGCCTCCACTTCTCCTGGAAGGTTACCTGGGTCATTATACTCTGTCACATGGATACATCTTGCACTCATTTACACCGGCAGGATTTGGAAGAGGTTTCTTCTGAAGCAGCTCTCGACCAAATTAGCCGCCTATTCTTTTGTTAGTAGCAGCACCCCCCAAGTTGCGTAGCTTTATCGGCAGAAATACTGTCTTGGGATGCCTGCTGAACGAATTAGTTCCTCGAACCTGTCTTTCTTTCATCCCGCAAATCTCCTCGTTTTTATATCCAAGTTACTAGCAAGATAATGCGGAGGTTCCGGGCTTCGGATATCTCAGGGATGGGCAATATAACATTGCCTTAGAAATATGGGGCATAATTCTCCAACCTATCTCGTATTCCTCCGGGCTTTCCTGGGAAACTTTCCAAGAGGCTGGTATTATTATTTCGGCTGGTCTTTGTCCTAGTTGTATAGGACTGCCCGAAGAAACTATTTCTGGTGTCTTTCCTGGCGAAGAGACTACTAGGGCTGACCAACTAGCGCTTTCGTTGTTGGCCGCTCGTTCTTCTAGATTTGAGGGCTGATATATTTGTTGACTCTCAGAAAAGGATTTGAGAATGTCACAGACGTGACAATCAAGACCTTAAATCTGATAATAAAGACATTAAAGACTTACCTTATCACCGCCATAAAAAAGCTCGTCTATGTTTGGTGTTTGGAGCATTAATGTAAGGAGAAAACAAGTATCCGCTCGAACCGCAATATTTATGCATATTGACCACGTGTGACCAGCGTACTTTGTCAACTACAAAAGAAAGGCGCAGTGACGGTTGTGACGAGGGATAAAGAGTTCTATCGAAGACGGTGTCGTCAGTGAATAATACGGAAGACGATTGGATAGGGTTTAACCTGGAGGAGGGTTCAGCGAGTAACTGAGTTCCAGTCACGGATTACCTCTCTCTCTCTCTCTCTCTCTCTCTCTCTCTCTCTCTTTGGTGTTGCTCTGTTAGTCTTTGGTTTGTTTTTTATTTCTTTCTTTATTCTTCAAGCTATTTCGCCATATATATGATGGACGGCAAGGTCTTGGATGTCCGGTTCATCCCGGAATTTTACAGTTCAGTGACTGATCTGTAAAATGGTGAATGGATCAAGAATGTAGATTTGGTCAGTGAAATCTCCGCTTTGGACAAAGTCGAGTGCATTCGCCGATAGTGACTACGAGGTGGCGCTCTGGCCGTGTACAGAAAACATAGTAAAGAGCAGAGGGCAGATGCAGAACAAATTAAACAGACCGTAATAACTGCATACCGAACAGACAAGTTCAACGCATTCGACCAGTTCGTGACACGACGTCTTCGTCCCGGAGAAACTGTTAAATTTTTGGCTGATTTTCATCGGTTGACTCGGTTGGTTGGAGAACTGCTACCTGATCGATGGATGACGTGTACATTCGTGTCAGGGTTGCCACAACATATTAGACAGTTTCTCAGGGCCTCGACCCGGATGGACGCAATAAATGTAAAGCATCTTCTGACCAGGGTGAGGGCTATTATGGCACATGATGGAGGGTTTGAGGTGTAAGCTGCCGCATGTGCAGGACGACCGCAATCAGACGCAGAAGTTCCCTCAGCTATTCGTTGCAGTGGTTAAGTTATCTGTTACAAATCCTTTGGGTCTAACCATACGGCGAGAAACTATACGGCCGGAAGGGTCAGACAATCGAAATTAGGGGTGGTCAGACGAGGCACGGAGATTTGGCCGTGAAAAACGGTGTTTTCGATGCTATAAAATTAGGCACATTTCAACGGAATGCCAGGGAAACGCCAAAGAGAAGGCGTCGGATCCAGGCTTTTTTCTGGGTGAGGGAAAAACCGGCAATTGCCACTTGTAAAAGTGCTCATTGACAGACAAGAGAGCACGGCTCTAGTTTTATAACGGATGCTCATAGATGCTGGTGAGCAAAGCCGTGTATCGCCGGTGGAAACAGAAGGAGGTGAGTGTGCTAACCGCCGACGTGAGGACCTAGAAGCGCCGTGGGTACCGAAAGATTAAATCGGGCCTTGAGCAGGCTCGACCCGTGATTGTTGAGGTCCTCGTCGTAGATGGACGATTACTGAGAGTGAAGAGAAAATGGAGCAGATTTGCAATGGACGTGACCATTAAGGATGGAGGACATTTTCTGACGCTTATTGATAGTAGTCCCTCCCGTTTCGCCATACGGCAAGGCTCCATCAGCGTCATTCGTCAACTAGAGTCGATTTTTTTTTATTAACGAGGGCTACCTGCCAAGATATTGATCTACAATGACACCGTGTTTACTTGCAGGCAATTTAAGGAACATACGAGCAGCTGTGTCGTGCATCTGACGTTCAGCTGCGCTCCTGTACCAGCCAGGAATGGCATCGTGGAATGCAGTCACAGAAGCATTAAAGCTACCTGAATACCAGGAAGAATTGTCCAGAGTTGGAAACGGTCTACTGGTACAACGTGACAACCAAGGATAATCTTGTGTTTCAATGGTTTGATGATTATTACAATCTGTTTTGTACTTTTAAATAGATATTGACTTCTTTAACCACAACATAACCAACCTATTTTTGGAATATGTTAATTAAAAAAAAGACAAAACTGATTCCGTTGAATTTCGAACTCACAATTTCCCGCGTTATAAGCGGAAGTAATATCAACTCTACAACGAGACTCTTTAGCATCTGTTCCTCCTCAATATTTTTTCTATAAGTATAAAACAGACATTATATTCCACGATTGTAAGTAGGTCTTTATCGGGGATAATTACTAGGCCATCACCATCTTGTTTTCCATTATATTTTTTTCTTTTCGTTTTCACTGATTTGGTTCACTTAAAAACCTTGCTATTTCATGGGAAGAAAAAACAAAGTCAATCTTCAATTTTTTAGATATTTCAATTAGAAAAGAAATTTTCAAAAATGAAAAAACAGGTCCGGCAAGTTTCCAACTCACGACCTTCTGTCTGTTCTTTTTTTTTTTTATTGTAGTGTGTTTCTGTGAGTGGGTGGAGTGTTGGCCAAAGGCTCAGAAGACTTGGGCTCAATTCCACGTCATCATACTAAAGACTCAATAAATGTTTCTGTTCGCCAACGGTCCGGTAGATCTGGGTTCAATCCCAGGTCGTGTCATACCACAGACTTTAAAAATGGTACTTGATACCTCCTTGCTTAACACTCAGCAATATAAGGTATGTATTAAGGGTAAAGTGGAGAAATCCAGGGAAAGGAGTAGCGCCCTCCCCAACACCTCGGTGTACTCGCTATTGAAAAGGGAGACTTCTGGTCGCCCTCGACTACGGTCACCAACTTTACTTACTTAAGGGTAAATTGGAGTAATCCAGGGAAAGAAGTAGGGCCCTACCCTACATCTCATTGTAGTAACTATCAAGAAAGGACTTCGGGTTGCCCTCCAAAACAGTAGCCAAATACTTTATATATATATATATATATATATATATGATAGAAGTATTTCCAGTTACGAGGTATAAAATCAAAATCAGATTACTATAATTAATTGCCTTAATATTTACTGCATTCCTCGCGAAAATATGGAGTTGCGGGGATTAAATTAAAAATTAAAAAGCAGAGTAACATTAAAAAATACAAACACGAAATAAAATGAATAGGAAATGATTCCGAAAAGGCCACAAAAAGGAAGTGCAACCTGCGCATGCCTAAAACGAGTGACTTCTTGGAGCCAAAAAGAAACTCTTCCTCAATTACTTCAAGATATCTTGGCTGAATCGACGTTCCTTTCTCGGCTTCCAATCTCAACACATCTGTTCACACAATTCTTCTGCATGAGCAAGATTTGACAAAAGATGAATTTTTGAGAAGAATAGAAATATTTGTACATTTAGCTTGGGTATTAGAAATATGTGAAATGCAAACGGCGTCATTCAGGTGTTTTAACTTAGATCACTCCGGGGAAATTCCAGAGAGAATCACCACGTGTCGGATTCGAACAAGATTAACGAACGCAGACGCCCTGCCAATTAACACTCGCAATCCCATATACGACCAAAACTGCTTATAGCTTGCCGACCAACGTAACACACAGTATCACAAATAACTAACCAGCCACACAAGAAATACCTACACCCATTCACCTCCTAACCAACATCTAGTGGAAGAAGACAACCAGTCAAGAATGACTTACACCCGCACACCACCTGACCCGTATCTGGTGGAAGAAGAGTGCCTATATAATTTCTGACATACCAATTTTTTCTATTTAAAACTAAACAAAACTAAATCCATTACTTTCCCCCGTTGTTTCTGGCAACTATTAGTTTAACAAGAACCCCCCCCCCCCAAAAAAAAATATATACAGGTTCCGGCGAGTTTCGAACTCGCGACCTTCTGCGTGTTAAGCAGACGTGATAACCACTACACCACGGAACCTCAACGATTAATAGGGTCAATATTTTGTATAAGTATAAAAGATTACATTTTCTCCTGGATTGTTCGTTCAGTTGTGGTAAGGACTTTGCATCGATATGACACAAGGCCAAATGAATCAGGCAAACAGGAAAACTCGAACGTAATCGGGGAGGTTTCCTAATTAAGCTCCCTAACCATTACATCCTCTTCTTTCGATTGTAAGTAGGTTTTCATCGTGTACAATTACTAGAAAACATCGACTCGTTTTGCATTGTATTTTCCGTTCGTCATCACTGATTTGGCTCTCTGGAAAACCTAGCTATTTCTTGTAAATAATAACAAAACAAGACTTCTATTTTTTTTAAAAAGTTGACAAAAATTTTCCGGCAACTTGCGAAGTCATGACATTCCGGGTGTTATGCTGACAGTATCGCCATTACACCACGAGACCCTTTACTGTCCACTATAATCAATCTTTTTCTATGATTTTAAAAGAGGCATTTTATTCCAAGGTTGTTCTTTCGGTTATAAGTAGGTTTTCATCGACTATAATTACTAACCCCAAACCATCTCGTTTTCCATTGTATTTTTTCTTTTCGTCTTCACTGATTTGGCTCTCTTGAAAACCTTGCTATTTCCTTATAAATAAAACCAAAATCAATCTTCAATTTTTGGAACATGTTAATTAAAAAAAACAAAACAGGTTCCGGTGATTTTCGAACTCGGGACCCTCTGCGAGTTAAACAGAAGTAATATCAACTATATGACGAGATCCTTTAGCGTCTGTTAGTAGTCAAAGAAATCCTCAAAGAGGAAGTAAAACCTGCGCATGCCTAAAAAGATTGGCTATCTTGAAAACCTTGCTATTTCCTTGTAAGAAAAAACAAAATATATCTAATTTTTTTTTTAATATGTTAACTTGAAAAGAAATTTATAAAGACGCTAACTTAACGTATGGGGGAAAAGCTTGACAGCAATTACATAAGAGCAATATTAAGCAAGTCCTGGAAGCAGCGCCCCACAAAGCAACAGCTGTACGGCCACTTACCACCCATCACGAAAACTATCCATACTAGATGAACCAGACATGCAAGACGCTGCTGGTGAAGTAGGGACGAACTCATAAGTGACGTACTCCGGTGGACCCCTTAACATGGACGAGCAAAGGCAGGACGACCAGCTAGAACCTTTATACAACAGCTCAGTGCCGATATAGCTTGTAGCCTTGAAGACCAACCGAGAGTGATGGACGATAGAGAAGGGTGGTGGGAGAGGGTTTCGGGGATCCGTGCTAGCGGCATGATATGATGATGATGATGACGGGTTCCGAACTCGTGACCTTCTGCACGGTAAGTAGACGCCTTAACCACAACACCACGAGACATTTTACTGTCCTCTAATGTTCAAACTTTTTTTGTATGTATGAAAGAGACATTTTATTTCTTTGTTGTTGGGAGATTGTTTGGAGGTTTTTATCGGGTACAATTACCAGCCCTACACCATCGCGTTTTCCAATGTAAATTTTCCTTTCGCCTTCACTGATTTGGCTCCCTTGAAAACCTTGCTATATCCTTGAAGAAAAAACAATATAAATTTTCAAGTTTTTTTATGTTCGTTTGGAGAAAAATAAACAAAGGTTCCGGCGAGTTTCGAACTCGCGGCCTTCTGCGTGTTAAGCAGACGTGATAACCACTACACCACGGAACCCCTTCGCTTCTGTTGAACGTCTTTTTCTGTCATGTCTACAGAGACATGTTTTTCCATGGCTGACATTGTTTTAGTTGTTAGTAGGTTTTCCTTGAGTTTTATTGCGAGCTATTTTGTTAGCTTCTCTCTCTCTCTCTCTCTCTCTCTCTCTCTCTCTCTCTCTCTCTCTCTCTCTCTCTCTCACCGATAATTGTGCCTGAATTATTAGCATTAATAAAAGAAGTTTTAATCAAATAACTGCATGCAAATAAATAAAATACTTGATACGCAAAGAGAAGTTAAAGAAATGTAAATTTTTTTAACGATAAAGCGATTCTTGTAAAACAATGATAGTGTAGTATGGGACACAAATTTTTTATCTTAACAAATATATGAATAAATAAAAATATATATATATCATTCGTTAATGCCTCAGGAGACCGAGGTTCAATCCCAGATTGAGTCATACCAATGAGACG